>WSTZ01000629.1:0-13022 GCA_019632295.1 Tulasnella sp. 418
AACAAGATAAATGAACTGACGCCGAGTTGCCTTAATCGATCCCCCAGCGCAAAAACAACTATCGACCGACGTCTGATGATGGCAAGTCGGATAGCATTCACACCTTTCTCGTCAATGGATGTCGTAGGATAGTTCGGATGGACACGGAGCGCATTCTCGTCCAAAGAGAAGGTCAAAACTCCTCTCAGCGGACTTATTTGAGCAGGTGGTAATGCGTCTAATGAAGGCAAGGTGTAAAAGTGGAGTGTGCCTCCTACAAAATCGAGATATTCAATGTGAGTGAGTGAATGTAGCATAGAACAATTAATATACCTGACAGAACTAACGCCTTGCAGAGAAAGGGTACTAGAACGATTCTGTCGATCGGCTTGCCTCCTGGGACAACTTGCTGCGATACAATGTGGTATGGATCCCCCTATGATGAGATTAAGCCATGTGATCAAGATTGATAAAGACAATTCAAATTTATTAGTGCTCACGGAGTAATTATCTTCTTCTTTCGCGGTATACCGCATTAAGGTTCCGTCTGAGCAACCAACAAAAATATCCTTGTCTGCAAAAATACGTCAATATTAAGTAAGCGCGACCATATGATGCTCACTCAGTGCTTGAGCGCAGACAATCTCGCGTTGAGTAGATGATGCTTGTTGAGCATCTCGAGATGGCCCAGAAGGTCTTGGTGCAGCATTAGTCACCCGAGAGAATAAGTCCAGTGGTGACACCCCAGTCCCAAAGAAATCGCCTGACCCAGTACTTCGATGCCTTATGACTGCTGAAGTATTTGAAGGTGGTGGTACATCTGAAATTAGAGGTTGAAGCTGGAATGGTGGGATTTCTATTGGCCTAGTCGGTGCAGATGACATATCATGGAGATTATAAGCGACCAGTACTAATTTTGGATAGATAAATGAAATGATACAGTGTAGGGGTCTCCACTGTTTCTATAGTCGCTTGGGAGGCGCAGCCTATATCACAAATATAACGAAAGACTGGGCGGAATCGAAATCAAAACCGTGGCAAAATATTGAACATTCTACTTGCTAAATTTGCTCGGTCCCTGACTTCCGTCAAAAAGTCATGTGACGGTGCGGTGACCCATCGATACCGGTCATGATGGCCGTTCCTGCTGTGCACACAGCCGAACTGATTTTGCCACCCACATCTTCAGCTTACTCTTAGAGAAGGCTCCCAGACTTTCGATTCTTTGGCCATTCCCCCCGCAACCTTCTGTCCAGTTTAGCGGTCGTTCACATGTTCGATGACCATGATCTCAGTAATCTGGATCTTAGCGGCGAAGTTGTAGCTGAAAGACAGATTGATTGGGGTGGTTATTCAGATGTATCCTATGGAAAGTTACTGGCACCGACCGAAAATATCGAGGTAATTGCGTTTTGTTCCAATAGACCTTCATTGTAGGCTAATGTATTAGCAAGGTTGCTATCAAAGCTCTCCGAATACGACGATTTGGAAGCACCTTATCAGCAGAGGAACGCCTCCGAAAGGTACTATTTATGCTTTGACTAGGGCATGATCACGTCCACGATTGACCTAAACCTTGTTCCCTAAACCTTGTTCTCCCGGAGCAGCGCCTTTTTAGAGAGGTTCTACTATGGCGAGCTCTCAGACATTCGAATATCGTCCCTCTTCTTGGATTTACTCTAGTTCCTGACGGACTTCCCACTCTGATCTCTCCTTGGTATGAGAACGGTAATATACTTCGGTACTTGGCATCACATCCAGAATCTGACAGAGCGTCATTGGTACGAGGAGCCTTTATATGCCTTGATCTGCAATGGACTCTCATGACTTTTCTATTTTTTTTAGCTACTGGATGCTGCTGAAGGGCTCGCTTATCTACATTCTCTCCCTGTAGCGCATGGAGATCTCAAGGGTGTAGGTTATAATTTAACATTATAAAGCTGTTAGATCATGAACTTTATCGCAGGAAAACGTCCTGGTGGATAGCGAAGGACGTGCAAGTTTGTGCGACTTTGGAATGTCCCAATTCATCGACGAAGCCAGTCGCATCACCGGCTTCACGACCACATCAGGCCATTCAGGAGGAACAGACCGTTTCATGTGTCCAGAACTTCTTGAAGATGCTCCAAAGACAACGGCTACAGACATGTGGGCGTTCGGGTGTCTGACAACACAAGTAAGATAATGTCAAATCATTCAAGGTAACTATTGCTCACCGATCCCAAGATTCTGACGGATCAGATGCCATACCATCACATTACACGGAAACATGCAGTGCCTGTTGCTATCATGAATGGCGAAGCACCCATGCATAATGATGTTGGACTAATCGAGCCAGTACTCTGGAACCACATCGCACAGTGCTGGAGAATGGCTCCTGATGAGCGTCCAACTGTATGCAAAATACGCGATGTGCTCAAGTCTCAAGTCCGTGCAGAACTTCAAACTCGTCTAAGGGCACTCACCTGCACGCAGGTACTTGGGCTCCCCGTTCGTCATTCACCCGGCATGCAATTCAGCCCAGATGGGAAATACTTAGCTATTGGCGACAGTGAGGGTGTTGTGAGCATTTGGGAAATTGTAAAAGGAAAGGTCCAATTAATCCGGACCTGGAGGGTCGGTACTACAGTCTTGGGCATTTCGTGGAGTGATTCTCAGGCTCGTTTGTTCGTAATGTCATGGAGCTGCATAAGCATCTGGGAGATCAAGGTCGCTCTATCCCAAGCATTTTCGTGTATCGTTATTAACCATGAACTCTCCCCTTGACAGACAGGAAAGCAACTTACTGTGTGGCCTAGGCCGACGAGCATGCCCCATGGGACCTGGAATGCAAGTACTCTGAAATTCAATGAATGGTTCGGTCAATCGCCCGTTGAGGTCAGTACGCTAAGAGGTCGTTCACCGAACCAAATTGTATTATTGTCTGAACTTCTCTGTAGTCCGAAATTCTGACCTCTCAACCCAACCCAAGCGGCAATCTCTCGTTAAGCACTGTGGGACTTACCGTCGACAGGCAACGAATCATCTATGTCTCAATTGGAGATCTGGGAAATTATTTTATGAAAGGTATGCCTTACCGTTTCTGGAATGGGCTCGAGATGTCGACGTTCAACTCATCACATAGTATACAATCGGAACACCGCCCAAGTCGAGACCAAAGTCGCACTATCCGTACCACCCCAAAGTTTGACTGTCAGCAAACATGGTGACTATATTTTGGTCTCCTATGATCGGAGCCCTCCGCAAGTTTGGAAATTAATGCGAAATGAACTACCGAAAGCACTGGGCGTCACTTTATCATTGTTGCACAGATACCAAGCTAAATCATTATCAAACCACTATTACAAAGCTGAATTTAGGTATGGCACCACATTTTATTTCTCTATTCATGCTCTGAGAGTATACGCCGCGACATCAGTGGTTTCAAAGACAGGTTCATTCTGACCTCGACATTGGGTATGTTCTTATTATGATCACATTGCGATTCAGCCTTATTTGATGACCCTCTTGGATCAACAGATGGAATTGTGCACATCTGGAACCGAGACACCGCACAGCTTCTTCACTCCCTTCCAATTGCCCAGGGACATCGCCGTCGCGCAACAAGCTTTAGGTGGAATCTTCCTAGCTCAGACGACATCATGGTTGCGGTGGAAGCTAGTGACGGCACTATACAAATTTGGACAATCTCAGGGGGTCACTTACCCAACAAATCAACCTCAGTTGACCCAATTTCTCCTCCAATCTCGCAGAATGCTGGAACTCTGACCGCTGGAACAATCAGAGGTCTTCTTGGAAGCGGTTGGAGAAGACGAATGAATGCATGAACTCAGGTATCACACTTCATTCCAATCTGCAACACCTGTAAAATTCCATATCCCTGTATTTATATTGTTGAACGGGCTTACGAGCCACCAAAATGTACTATATCACACCTACTCAACTGATATAATCTATATTTGTATTATGGGAAGATGGGAAAAATCACGCGGCGTTCAGCACTTTGCCATCACGTGGAATCTCAGATATAGATCAGAGACTGAACCTGGTATACTCGCCACCTTAGCTCGGAAGTGCAATCATCCTTTTTTAATCCATATTCCTATAGCAAGATGTATGCTGAAAAAGACTTACAAGAGCTGGATCTGAGCGGTGCAGTCTTGGTCGGAAGGCAAATCGAATGGGGCGGCTACTCTGATATATTACAGGGAATGTTGCGGACGAATGTCGGCAATACTTCGGTACCTTCATCCTTAGATTTCTACAGTTTCTTTGCAAACCTAACATTTCCGTGACTAGGTCGCAATCAAGAGACTTCGAGTACGACGATCAGGAAGTACAACTCCAATCGAGGAGCGCTTGCGAAAGGTGGGGTCCCGGTCTGAGTCATATCTAAACTGTCGATCATCTCACTGACTTTGTTACATCACATTGCCAACGACTCTTGTTTCTGTAGCGATTCTTCAGGGAGGCTCTATTATGGCGTAAGCTTCGGCATGCTAATATAGTGCCACTTCTCGGATACATCGCTCCGCCTGATGACTTCCCGGCGTTGATTTCACCATGGTATACCAACGGCAATGTCCTGCGATACCTCGAATCGCATCCAAACTCGGACAGACTCTCGCTAGTACGCGATACTTTTTTATTCAGCTTCATTCGTGTCCTATCAATATCAAATTCAGGTCTTGGACAGTGCAGAAGGGCTTGCATATCTCCATTCACTCCCCGTGGCGCACGGTGACATTAAGGGGGTTCGTGACATCGTATTTGCATGCACCTTGGAATGTGATAACAAACAGCTGAAAAGGAAAATGTGCTAGTGGACGCTCAAGGTCGTGCAAGCCTTTGCGACTTCGGAATGTCCCAGTTCATAGATGAAGCCAGTCGCATAAATGGTTTCACTACAACATCTGGGCAGGCTGGAGGAACGGCAAGATTCTTGTGCCCTGAGGTACTAGAGGATAAACCTAAGACCACTGCGACGGACATATGGGCTTTTGCTTGTCTGATTGTGCAGGTAAATTAACTGTGATAGTCGAAGGAATGAAACATATGCTGAAAGATCGGTTAGATTCTGACAGATAAAATACCTTATCAACATATCACCAATAAACACGCGATGCTGTTAGCAATTATCCGTGGTGAACACCCTATTACCAACACAGATGGAAAAATAAGCGCAAACCTTTGGGGCTGCATAGTCAACTGCTGGAGCATGGCACCCAAAGATCGCCCCACTGCTACAGACTTGCGGCTACAACTGATAGGATCGAAAGCAGCGTCGATCCGAGGGACAATGGAACCCACCGATTTGAATCACTGGCATTACCCCATGGAACATCTTCAGACTAGTCAAGACAAAGCTTGCTCGACTTATAGTGCTGATGGAATTTCAAGACAGTACCAGCTGTTTCCTGGGATCAAAAAGGCCGCTCTTGCAAAATACGACTACGGAGACTGGACCACGTGACTGCTATACTGGTGAAATCCTCAGCTATCGTTCATCTAAAATGATGGGTACGTCACCTTGCTTCCATTGACATCTTTGTTCCTAGACAATCTTAACGCTCGCTCCATGAAGAGTGTCGGGGATCCACCAGGATTACAAAGGCGTATCCGACGCGATAGCACAGGAGAAGGTCTAGCGCATAATTTTTTTTGTTTGGTTCTAATTTAATATGTGTATCAAGCCCTTTGAACTTGTACGGTTCCATTTATTTTTGGTGCTAGCTTTCTCGATTAGCGAACCTAGGCCAGAGTCTTGACTTTGAATGCATCTGGATCACAATCGCAGTTTGACTTCAAGTATGTACAGCTCTCAGAAGAGTGCTGAAACAAATAGTGTTTCATAGTCATCTATGGGCTGTATCCAAAGTTGGGGATTGTGTGATGACGTCATCAAGATGTTCTCCCAAATTAGACCGCATCTCGACCTTGATTCGAACACCGACTGAACACCGTTTATTTTACAAACCATCACTTTCTCCTTTCCGGGGTTCACATGGTATTGTACTTTACTCTCCTATACAGGTGAATCAACCACAACTACCTTTCAAATTTGTCTTCTACAATGGACCAAGTCATCCCAAATCTTTGGGTAGGCGATCTTCAATCTGCTCTCAACAAAGCTGGGCTAGAGGAGCATAATGTCAAGTATGTAATGAGTGCAATGAGAGGAAGAGTCAGAGTGGACCCAGTGAGTTCACCATACGCTGGAGTCCATATACAGACTCGCTTATTTCCTCACCATTAGCGCTTTGTTCGATATCAGATCAACCTTGACGATACAAATTCTGCCGACCTTCTTGTACATCTTCCTCCGGCAATTGCTTTCATCGATTCTGCCTTACAAAGTGGAAAAGGTGTACTGGTCCACTGTCAAGCTGGAATGAGTATGCACGATAATACAGTATGTTAGCCCCGCTGATTTCGCAAACCACGGGATTTGCAGGTAGAAGTGCATCTATTGTGGCCGCCTTTTTGATGTACTCTAAGAATATAAATCTCAATGAGGCTCTGGATCTCATGCGTTCCGCTCGACCTATAGTTTGGTGCGGTCCGGGTTGTCATTTCTTGTCATCATCGCATACTAATGGCTAGGAATAGTCCTAATGATTCTTTTATGCGCCAGCTGGAGCTCTTCCATAAAGTATCGTGCAAGATAACACCGAGGGATAAAGCAACAAGAGCGTACTATCTAGAGCGTACCGTCACTGAGGTCCTGAGTGAGGCTAGGACATTTCCGATAAATAGACCAGGCACTAATCCCATAAAACTTAGATGGCGATGGCTCGCCACCTGAGACTGATATGTTTGCAAGGTATCCGAGGACGCCAACTGCTTCGGCTCCCGCAACTCCTGGTGGTCCGCGGAGGCGAATTCGATGCAAGATGTGTCGGTACGTGATTCTTACGCTTATTAGACTCATGTCTGAAAGCCTCACATGACGACATGATGAAAAGACAGGAGCTGGCTACAAGGGAGCATATGCTTGATCATGGCCAGCCCGCTCCTTCGACTCCCGCATCTAATTCTCGTCGACCATCTGAGTCAACCACAATGTATCTCCTGGATCCCAATCCTGACGGTAATCTAGCAGCTACTCCCCCTTCAACAAGCAGGAGAATCTCACCTACGGAGAAGACTCATGCCCCAATACGGCGGTCCTCCTTGAAAAATGAGATCAAACCTTCTGCGATCCCTGGTCTAACGATGTCAACCATCAAAAAGCCACCCTCTGCCGAAGAAACGTCTGCAAACGCTCAAGACATGTCAAGCTCTGCATTGCAAGATTCTGAAGATGAAGAGGGAGAGAATAAAGATGACGTGGAAAACAGACCTCTCAGAGCCGCGGCTCTTTCTGAAACAGTGATGTCAAGAAGCGGACCACCTTCACGGCATGGATCGTTTGGAGCGGGGATTCTAGGTCCTGAAGCAATGATGAGCGCAGTCAATGCCAAGCTAGCTATGACTTACATGTCACGATCTAGCAGTAGTAATGCAATCTCCTTGGGAAGCAGCTCAAGTGAAGGAGATTTAGCAGGTCCTTCGTCGACTACTCCAAGCGATACCAAGTTATTCTCCACACAAGATGAAATGGGCAATTCGTCCTCTCCTCTATCCTACTATGCTCCAGCTGGATCAACTTCAAAATCAAGCTCACTTCTTGAGAGGGCATTGCCTTCATTACCTCCACCCCGTAGAATCTCGTCCAATATATCTGGTGTTCCTCCCTCCAATTCGATCCTGGCGAATCTCAAACTATCAATGCCAGTCGGATCACCCACAAGTCCGGCTGCTGGAGCGCTCGGTAGACTCGCAGGAGCCAACACATCTCCTCTTCCTAGCCCTCCTATTCTGCAAAACGCCAAGTGTTCGGGTTACTTCTTGGAACCAGTAGGATGTTTGTTACCAGGATTCCTCCTGATTCTGACGAAATGATTGATATCATAGATGAAATGGATGGAGCCTGCCCTTGAGAGTGGGCAGATAGCGGGCAAGATCATATGTCCCAACAAGAAATGCAATGCGAAGCTGGGCAATTATGATTGGGCAGGAATACATTGCAGTTGCAAGGAATGGGTTACACCTGTAAGGACTCTAATCCACGTAATTTTGCCACGTCACTGAAAACTTGTTTAGGGATTCTGTATCCACAGATCTAAAGTTGACGAAGTATGGTGACAGATAGCACTAATGGAGAGTTTCCATATTCGTGTTTGGATGAAACAACGATCCATCGAGCGAGCCAGGCTCTATTGTTATTAGATATAGAATTTACCTCGATGCCGCTAGCGAGTTGCTGTCATTCGTGGATTCATGTGTGCAGAGCGGAGGAAATACAACATTTCGAAAACCCTGTGAATATTAAGACAACTTTCTCTTCGTTCTCGTTGTAACTCTATATGAAACATCAACAGTGTACTGTAGATGACAAAATCAAAATTCGGGGGACCAACAGTTACCTAGGTTTAATAATATATGCTGGCCAGTAAGAAACCTGTTTCATCTGACCCGAGTCCACATTGATTACTTCCTTAAGGGTGACTTCCATCGCTGCTTTCATATCGATTCATAGGCGGAACTCATGATGAATACAGTGGTCCTTTTTCATTAACGAACCACTTTACAAGCTGTGTGATGGAATGAAAAGCACACTATCGACAGACTGCCATTCGATTGCCAGAAAACTCGTTCTCCACAATGGACAAGAGATTAGGCGAGTAGCGCCTCGTATATAACGCATGAAACGTTATTTTGCTATGGTACAGATGCGCTCAGATTGCTACATACTGCAAATGAAAAATATGAAACACTTTTGAGTCGACTATATGTACGTTTGTGGGATCATTCAGCTCTGGCTGGCCTTGATCGGGTTACCAAAGCCCAGAGTACTATTTGAAGCCCGAGCATAGCAACGATCCTGATTCATTGATGAAAAGTCAATCATCGAGGGTGACGCCAATTGGCCAAAGGCTTACAAAGGTTGGAGGACCTTAACTCCATGCTTGGATGCCATAGCACCTGAAAAGTGAAACAAAAATCAGTCTTTGAACGACGAGCTCCAAAGAACCAACTCTACCAGTGATGAAAGGGAAAATAGCGGAGCCCGCCTGCCCGAAACCTGCAATCCATCCAATGGAACCAGAAAGAATGCTATGATAATAATGAGAAACAGTAAGAACACAACGCAAATTCTTGTGTTAATACCTTTGTGGGAGCAACTCCGCTGCAACGTTCAAGCAGATAGGATATAAGGGCCCTAGTAACACTCCCACTATCGATACTGCTACAGCATTTCCGATGAGGTTGGGCACCAGCCAGACAACGAGCTCAAGACTAATCAAAATTCCTGTCAAACTAGAGACCAGAATATGCGGAGATTGACGATACTCACCCAATGGCTCCAACGGTGTAAAGATAGACCACTCGTTTCTCTCCGACCTTGAAAAATGAATCCATGGTTAGCCAGGGAGCATCAGGTTCGTCCTAGATATTACCTTTTTGTTGACCCAAAGCAGAGCTACCCTTCCTAGTGTGAGTCCTATGAGACTTGGAATTAGCATACAGGTATGGTAATGGTGACATTCAACTATCCGCACCTCCGAAAAAGCCCGAGGATACGTAACCAGACGAAAGCCCTCCTCCACGTACTTCGATGAGATAGGTAACAATCCATCCTCTTGAAAGAAGAATTCATAGTTGAGTTTAAACTGCCATTGGATGAACTATAATTTGTCATAACGTACCCGATTGTGACCTCGGTGCCGACATATACTAAGATAAATGCAGCCAAATAGTGGACTAGTTTTTGGGACATGATCTTCTTATATTTATTCTCAGAGATAATTTCTGTATTAGAGCTGGATGCTGTCTCATCCGGAAGGAAGTCTTAGTTGGCTGATTAGATGAAATTACTCTCGTGAACAATACAAGTTTGGCTTACGTTCTTGCCTCTTTAACTTAAACACGGCCACAAGAACCACCGTGTTAATGATCGAGATTCCGAGTGACACGAGGAAGTGGAAAGACCACTTCGGCCGCTGAGCAAATTGAGTTGCCACTAGAGGTGCAGAAAACGCTCCTAGACCTGAAAAAGTTGGAACGTCAGCTAAAATGTGGACAACATCAATCTGGAAGGAAACGTGCCATAAACTGCATGTAAGATACCCATATTTATTGAAGCATTTCTGGGAATGCTTGCAATAAAGGCATTGGCTTGCGCGTCCTACATCATTGTTCACGTCAAAACAGTTCAGTGGGCATATGAAAGGTAGAAGCATGCCTGAAGAGCTAAGGCAAATCCACACATTGCATACCCAAGGCACATAAATGGAAAGGGGGGAGCAGGTGCAATTATAGCATACGCCGCAATTTGTAGTGCGGCCCCTGAAATCCGTGCACAGGCATCAGTATGGCGCATCACGCTCGATGTATTGCACGACATAATTTACCTCCTGCCATTACCTAATTATTCTCCTTTGTTTGAGCGATCAGCGTTGCAACATGAGAGGAAGACAGTACCTTGCCAAATCCAAGTTTATCCGACAGATGAACATTAGCTACGGCTCCCGCTATAAAACTCTAGATCGGGAAATCCGGATTACGTCGTAGAAGTGGCAAAGAGATTCATAGGCACTCACAACACAACTACTGATGAACAATGATGAGACGACAATGAACCCGACCTCAATGAAAAGGGTTAGGATAGTCTTCATCGTTGCCAAATCTCAAGGTAGACTCACATTATAATGCTCTTGAATCCTAGGTAGAAGCTTAGAGAAAAAGTGCGCATATGAACGTCAGGACCCACACCGAGAAACTGAAAGAAGATGCTTACTGGACCTAATGTACCGTCGTTCCAACCAACAACGAATAAGCTCCAAGAGAGGACCGCCAAGTATAGTCGGTCGTTCCGCTTCATCGACGCCGTAACCGCGGACGGTGCAGGTTCTTCACCATTCCTGGATGTGCTGTTGACATCTTTATATGCTGTAACCCGATGCGATGTGTTTTGCAACACACTCATTTCCAACCCATTTCCGTTCGAGGCCAAAGAATTACCTTCGATATATCTTGGGTCCAATCCCAGGCTTAGTTTACCATTAGTTACTGAAGTATCTGTAGCTCGTGTTGCAGTAGCGGACCGTGACATCTGTGGGGGCAATTGTAGAAAGACGAGTAGTGAAATCCTAGTGATTCAATTTTATAATGTGGAGTGGCAGGAGTGGCAAGGAGGTCTTGAGGAGTACTTCCGAAGATTTTCCCCATGTATGACTTACATTTTTGCTGACACGTCTACCTATATGCCTTGAGCGGCAATTCATGACGGCATCTGATATGTTTATACGTTATCTGAGTCATCCTACGCTGAGCCAACGTGGAGGGTAAATCTTGTGCCAGCCTGTTTGCCTGAAATTGCCTGCCTGATCCGACGAGAGCGCTTTCAGCCGAGGTGAATTTGGTTTGCTCTCTCTTGGCCATGGAGCGCATTACGTTGCAAAAATGGCGCACGGAATGGCACGTGAGCAAAAAACTCGGTGCCGCCGGCTTTGGCGGGTCCCAATGCGGGGGATACATTCCACAAAATCGTAATCTTTTGTATCCTCGTTCATCATACCCTCGCGTTTAATACTATTACCAGCGCTCTTTAAAAAGTCCTTACTGTAGGGTTTAAACTCTTTGCCAGGCCTGGACTTTGAAGTTTCGACTAGAGTCGTGGTAATTGTATATGGGTTTTATAGGTTATACATTCCACTATGACATTTGAAGTTCTTAATTACCTTCCTAGCTCTGTTGCTGTGAAGATACCATCGCGTGATACGTATTGTCTCTTTCCTGGAAGAGTGTTCTCCTTCAGGACCTCCAACCACTGTTCATCGTGCATATTTTTCCTTGAATCTCCCAAAGATTTCTCCGTAACCACTATGGGATGAAGGCTGTGAATCCCTTCGCAGTGAACAAGGATATACATGGTTCCAACCACCTTTGAACCAAGGCTCTTCTCTAGATGAGGGATTTCTCGAGCTCTCGTATTCAAGGTCTCCCCGAAACTATCTTGCATCCCGAGATCATCTACCAAGTCTCTGATAACTTCGCGATCCTTGATGTACGCGTTTTGGACCTTGAGCTCCGCTGAGCCAGGGTACGTTTCTTCAAGATCAATGAACAGAACGTGTGTGTCGATACGGTACACATCCGGACGATCTCTGTTGGGTAATAGCGTGTTGTTACCGGCGTGAATCATGATGGGCTTATGCGCCGCAGTCCAGTTTCTAAAGGCATCCATGAGTTGCTTTTGCCGATCCGGAAGGGAGAGCAGTTCGGCCTTTACACGAAGGCACTCTGCTTTATGAGTTTTCCAGTGAGCCCTTTGACATTCCTTGTTCTAATGTCGAATAAGTTATGATCCTCATTGACAGTGATGAAGAATTATGAATAAAAGCCACTTACGCAGTACCATGACGTTTGGCAGCCTGAACACTTCAAAAGTCGACGGCCATCATCTCCAGAGTGAAAATGACAGTTTCCACAAAATCTGCGGTGATCATCATGTGTTTTGCGAGACTCATTGATGCTTTTTTGAACCTGCGCCCGCACATCGGGCGGCACGGTCCCGCTTAAGATAGTGCGGAATCAGAAGTCGTGTTCCGAGTAACCATTATGAGGAAGTACTTACTCGTGCAACATAGCTAATCTTGATCGATTGTGGGGCATTGGAAGAGAAAAGGCTGAATGGTTGCTCTTTGTCAGTGGTGACAGGAATCTGAATGCTGAAAAGATGAATTTGGTCATGTGACACATGTCCTCAATCGCCGTCGCACACGTGCTCCTTCCATAGATGTGCTAGCCTCTGGAACCAGATGAACGGTGTTGGCGATTAAAAAGGGATGGGGTGTGCTGGATTAATTAGCGCTTTGTGACCCCTGCCTTGATGTTGCGTAAAAATGTCTCTGTTGAGTATGACAGCACGAATCAGCAAATATTCAAGTTTTGTGAGCGGAGGTCTGCATGAGTATGTAATTGTATTCAACCAACAA
>WSTZ01000063.1:2313-14594 GCA_019632295.1 Tulasnella sp. 418
ACAGTTTTAGCACCTCTTTTTGCGAGATGGGCAAGCTGATCTTCAATTGAGCATCGTCCCCGCCTTACCAAGACTGAGTATCTTGCGAGATCTGGGACTGAAGGGTCCAACGGACTACAAGCGGTATCCAAAGCATCCGGATCCAGCGAAATGGCGTAGACAGGCATTTTCGGAAGAAATTTCGATTTGTCTTTAGTCAGATGATTGAAGGGCTTGGGGGTTATGGTTTAACATGTCATTTCTTCTGGAATAACGACGCTGAACCTACTATTTCGAACTTTTCGCTTTCAGCCTCCACCAGAGCTGTCCAGGTATAATATTGATCGTTATCAATCGAGCCAACCGACATGACATGCTACGATTGATATCACCTTGTTGAATTTTGAGCTTGTAAACCCGCAAATGTGTAGATCTCTCACCTCCCCACACGCGCCGCTTGCTCCATAAAATGGACCCTCCGACCCGTCGTTACCTCCTGCAATGGAAACAAAAACTCCTTGGGCGACTATTTTGGACACTGCCGCCGCCAACGCGCTTTGTGACCAACCAACAGGGTGACTGAAGGAGGACTGGATAATGTCAGCTCCCTCCTTATAGGCCAGGTTCATCGCACTAATGAGGACGTCATCCGTAACCTTGTTGGAGTCGCAGTCAGTTACTTTGTATGAGCGCAACTTTGCGTCAAAAGCGACCCCTAGAAAGTCATGTTTCAGGTCCTTCCCGGCTATTATACCGGCCACCTGGTGTAGCATTAGTTTGCGATGACGATAGCTTGAGAGGAAGCAATATCTCACATGAGTGCCATGGCCGTTGCAATCCATACTTCCCTTATCAGACCTCTTTGGAGTACCACGCTCAGAGAATCGGTATCCGAACTCGATTTTTTTGTCTGGCCCAATGCCCCCGCCTAGCGCGGGATGATTCTGCTGCATGTCAGGAATAGATTTAATCAACGCCAAATATCATACTAACATAATCAATTCCACTGTCAAGTATGGCAATCACAACGCCTTGTCCCGTGATCCCCTTGCCGTGAAGTTTCTCTACGCCGGTGTTTGCGAATGAATTCCACGCCTTGCCTTTCTTGATAGCCTTCTCTCCGGACTCATCAACCAACGGTGTCGGAACATCTGCTTCACCAACCTCCCACATCTGTAGGACATTTGGTAACTTGAGCGCAAGATACGGATCTTTGTCGTTCGTAACTTCGAAAGAAGTGGCCGTGAAAATAGTCGAGGGAATTTCAAGTCCCGGTTTAGCCTCAACGCCGATCTCAGCTAGACCGCTATAGAATTTTTGGAAGATCTGGCTGCCCGTTAATCGATGGATATGACAATATTTCAGAATCCATACTCACTTTTTCATCCTCCTCGGTTCCGTTCTCCTCAAATTGGACGATGTACTTGTTGGTGGCGCCTCTAACGGTCGTAAAAAGGAGTGCAAATAATAAAAATGAGCGAAGAAAGGAGGCATTGTGTTTTAAGAAGTCGTTCCCCATCACAGTAAAACGAGAAAAAAATAGAAATTATAGGGATAGTAAAGTTATAGTGATCATGGTATAGATCACGAGTGCCATTTATATCAGAATAGGTAGAGAAAAATGGGAGACTGCATCGCATGTTCTTGGTGGTTGAAACTATAGTCCATTGGTGTCACGTAACATTTGATGGCTTTCCGACATTTGATGGCTTTCCGACACCTGCTTTGTTTCCATGAAGAGTAGATGGGCTCGATACTGAAATTTCATCATACATCACACGAACACAAGGCCTCATAGCGCCAAGTGTTTGGAAAAAATAGCAACGGGAAGTTTTACGCGGTTTCTAGTTTCGCCCGAGTTACATAAATTTCGCACGGTTCCTGGTGCACGTGTTCTTTCTATTCGACGCTTAGGTTGGAATCATCGCTTCGTCAATTCCTTCAAACTCTCAACCTATATCCACATACTAATGGCTGATAGAGTGAGTAACCTTGATTTAGCTCACTCATTGACTGTCACTCACGCAGAAATGACTAGGGGCGAGGCGGCGGAAGAGGTGGTCCTCGAGGGCGTGGGCGGGGAGCAGGACCCGGAGGACCAGCACCGCCTCATGATAAGCCGAGAAGAGAAGCCATCTTGGATCTTGGAAAGTACGTTAATCAAAGAATTCGGGTCAAGTTTACAGGGGGACGCGAAGGTTTGGCATTACACTTGGGTATCCGACGAACCCCGTACCTCATATCACGTTTATGGCATAGTGACCGGCCTGCTGAAGGGATACGACCAACTGATGAATCTTGTGTTGGATGAAGTGGAAGAGACAGTGCAAGGTAAGCTTCCATTATATTCAAACTTGTCAGTCGACTCATTGTCAAAACCCAACTCTCAGAGCCTCAGCCGCACATCCGAAGGGTTGGTCTCGCTGTACTGCGCGGTCCCCAAATAACAATTCTTAGCCCGGTAGACGGTTACGAAGAGATTGAAAACCCATTCGTATCCGGAGAGTAATCATGTTGCCATGTCCCTGCATGGTGTAACAATGTCTTGTATCTCGCTACGCTTTTTGGAGTCCTCCAAACACACTCAATAGCAGCAATGAATTATTGTATTGCACACAATGTCAAATTTCCAAAGAGTAGGACAAACCAGGTGGGGCAATGTACCTGGAGTGAAGCGTCTTCCGCTATGCAACACAAGGACCAAGTATTGTTCAAAAAAGTCAAAAAGGGGGAGGGTTGAAGAGAAACTAATGCGAGAGCGTTTGAGAGAGCAAACAAGATTCCAGCGATCGAAATGAATGTGAGTAGCAAATATAGCAATGGAAAACGCAAACGTTTTGTGATATGTGGATGATGATGAATACTTTTGAGACATTGTAAACGAGAAGGCAGACGAATGGTAGATAGTCGAGAACATGTATGGGTCAACGACAACAGGCGACCCACAAACCTCGTAGATAGTAGTGTCGTCCCGTGAATGATACGTGATACGATCAATAATAGAAACAGACAGAAAACAAAAGAAAATGAGACCAGACCAATGAGACATGAAACATTTCAATTGCGACAATGCCAAAAAAAGTGTCTACGGATGACGCGAGGCGTTATTCGGGAGTTTTCACGTGTGGTTTTGCAGAGAGAGAGACTGGGGTATAGTGAACGATTTGAGCTGATTAGAGGCAAATGACCGGGCTTCTGAGTACCGGAGGGGACTGATCATCGTTGAGGCTGGTTTCTCCATTTCGGTCCTCGGAGACTCCTGACGGTGTTCGCATCATCTCCATCAACATCGCCACCTCTTTCACACTCGGCTGTATCTGTCCATCCTGAGACTGATGCTGCGAATCCGACACCTTTTCGGCCGATCCCAAATTCGGACTCTTGGGAAGATGCACTCGTGGTGGCATCGCAGGTAATTCCACCGAAACCGACGTATGATTGTTCCTTCTCGAAGGTTGACACGGTTTAAGCGTCATCGAATCTCCAACATTCGGGGACATTCTCGGATTCCCTCGGCTTTCCTTATTCGGCGTCAACGTTCCGTTTGACAACTTGGGTGATTTACCGTAAATCTTCGGAGATCCAAATGGACTAGCGCCAGCATAACCCCCGTTTTTCGGAGATGTTCCTCCAACGGGGGTCATTTGTCCCTGTTGAGTATGGTGATAACTTGGGGGAGGAAGATCCATATTTCTTCTCATGGGGGAAGGTGAAGCTTCACTTCCACTTCGGTTCCTCGGATGACCGCCACCACCTCCCGCGGAATGCGGTTGACTCTCTGATCGAAACCTCCTCTTCGGTCCTCCGGCGGGTGACCTCTGACCGGATCCGTAACCTTGAGTCTGGTACAATGGGAACTGATTCTGTGGTCCTCCGCCTCCTGGGGATCGAGCTGCGCTTGCGAGAGCCGCTGCCATGATTTGTTGTTGCTGGAAGAAACCGTTATTGAATTGTTGTTGAAGATGCCGAGGTGAGAGCATGGGTTGATGCTGATTGAACTGTTGATATTGCAAATACTGCCCCACCAAGTTCGCTCCATTGGACTCCATTGCTGCAAATCGAGGTGGAGAATAAGACGGGTATTGGTGATGATAATGCTGGTGCTGATGATATTGATGATGATATTGTTGTTGTGAACTAGGAGAAACAGAAGTAGAAGTAGAAGAAGCGGAAGTCGAAAATGAACGAATCTGTGGACGATGTTGTTGTTGTTGTTGTTGTTGTTGAGATTTTTGATGCTGATCTGAAAATTGAGCTGGATGAGATTGAGAACGTGAAGGAGAAGTTGGAGTAGAAACAGAGGGAGAAACAGGTGCCATTGGACGAGATCGAGGAGATGTTCCATTACGAGTATGTGAGGATCCGACAGGAAGAGATTCATGATAAGATCGAGGAGAGCTAGTTAAACCTCCAGAATTCGGACTTGAACTCCATATAACCGCACTTGAGCCAGGTATTGGAGAACCGGAAGGTAAAGTACCTGCACGAGCGCTAGGTGTATTAGGTGAAGATCCTGGAATCATTTGTCCTCTTCCTCCATCCGGACTCAGAGTTTCCCTAAGTGCACTCCTAGGACTTCGATTAGACGGACTATGTGAACCTCCACCTCCTACAACTGTCAGTCGGTCCGACTTTTTCCATGTACCATCTTCTCCTTGGGGCTGCTGTTGATTCAAAGACCTGTAAGCAGGCGATTGTTCTCCAACAACATAACCATAGGTGTATCCATAACCATACGGATACCCATAGTACGCTTGGTACTGTTGAGGGAATTGAGATGGGGATATAGATAAGGGCATATCTGTCGTCCTCACTGACGGTCGTTGTTGCCTCCTATCACCCACCGAACTCGAAGGAGTAGTTTCCGGTGGAGTATAAGATTTCACAGGTCGACCAGGGAAAGATAACACTTCTGGAGGAGCGGCTTGTCTCGAAGGTGACCCATTCGCAGACGGTGAATTCGAATCGGTGAGATGAACCGATTCAGACGAATAGGGAGGTGGAGATGCTTCTCCAACAACTTGAACTTGCACTCTCACATCCTCCTTCCCAAACTCCTGATTCCGTGACTCTTCTTCTCTTCGCCTAGCTTCATCCTGCTGTCGACTTCGAATCTCATCTTCCTCTCTCCACGAAATCATCGAATCCTCATCTCCGTATCCATCTCCATCTTCTTCATCTGTATCGCTTCCCATCGCCAAATACACGTCAACATCTCCATCCCCAGCACCAAACGCGAACCCATCAAACACCTCTTCTTCCGTCATCGCGGTAGCCGTCGACGCATTTCGCATATGCACAGATTTTTTCGAAGACGTTCGTTTATGCATCGGAGGTCGAACTGGTGATATTGACGACGTCGAAATAGAAGGTTGAGTCGGGCAGGCCGTCACACCATCATCTCCCGTCGGCAACTCGAGTCCAAGCCCACTCATTCCAGACTGCTGCTGCACCTGCGGTACAGAAGACGTCGACGGCGAAGGAGCCATCATCGAAACCTCTGTCGGACTTCCACCATGTGACGACGTACTCCCAGACATAGCGACCGCATGTCCCGATCGAGGGGTCGACACCGCGTTCCCGAAATATGTCCCATATGCTCCAACATGTGGAACTCCATACGGATATCCTGTCATTGTGACTACAGGATTTGGACTCGCAAATCCAGCTCCAAAGTAGGGTGTTTGGGCATATATTTGAGCACCACCGAGTGTATCGGTCCCGCCGAGACCAAGCGGGACGTTCAATTCTTCCCGTTCTTCCAGTAATTGAGGTATCACCAACAAGGCACGTTCTGGTCGTGACGATAGGATTTTCGACGCCCGCGCAAACTCGCTCCGGATCTATAAGTGGGCACATCCTTTAGTTTTATGAGGTCAAAATAAGAAGGTTATCACCCACCAACTCCAATCCTTCTTTCGTCGCCGTCCGTCCAACATTATAGCCAGTCTCGAATGGATCTTCAATACACAGCCAATTCCTATCTCTTGATCCACCA
Source organism: Tulasnella sp. 418 (assembly GCA_019632295.1). Lineage (NCBI taxonomy): Eukaryota > Fungi > Basidiomycota > Agaricomycetes > Cantharellales > Tulasnellaceae > Tulasnella > Tulasnella sp. 418. The sequence continues at coordinate 8,291 of WSTZ01000063.1, forward strand.
ACCGCACTCGTCGATTCACCATCGTCCTGCATGGACCAACCTTTTTCTTCCTTCTTGAGTGATCCAGCACGTATAGAAGAAACACCCAATGTAAATGGGAAATCTCGAGCGTAGAAGCGGAAGAAATCAATTAGTCTGTAAGAGATATATGTGTCAGATATGATTCGTGACCCATTAGCAGAACGGAACCTATACTGACAGCTCTGCCACCGAATCAATATTTGATGACATCCATTTTGTTCGAAGATATTCGACATCATCAAAGAACCTTGAAATCCAAAGTCAGCTCGGTACCCAAATGATAACACAGCCATTACTCACCACACATTAGCGCCATTAATGAATTTTTCTTTACTCGCTCCAGGCGTTGTTGGCGACATCGACTGTAAGTTAGGTAATACTGCAGGTTTCTTGATGTGTATTAAGAAATAGAGAACCAATAGGACAAATCCATAAGAACTGAGAGTTCCACGGTAAGGAGAGTTAATTTTCCTGTCAAAAGTAGAAATTGCACAGTCGGTCCCGTGTTCCCTAACGGTAGCGAATCTCATTGGCATATACTCACCGGCGTTTACTCCATACTTTCACTGATGAAAGCGTGTCAATGCACAGGTGACATCAAAAAGATAAGGAAAAAACCGGGTACTAACGGAATAAAACCATGGTTTGAACGCGTGTTGGATCGATCATGGCGTAGGTCATGAGAAGCCTTGTGTTCTCCAACGCAAGCCTGTTTTCGAATCCGATATCACAAGCGAGACCGTATGGTAGGTCCTCGGATGGACTGAGGGAAAGTTTGATGATTGGTATTCGGGCGTGTGGGAGAGGCTTGACGTGGAATTTAGTTTCTGGTTAATTGTAAATTTAGAGGTGGATCGACAATGTATGATGAATCAGTGGAGCGATGTTTAAGAAAACAAGTTCCGGGGTGTCAGATGGGATGAAACAACAGGGTACAGACGTCATTGACTTGCCTCTCTCGAAGAGTTCACCCAATATGGTGACCAACTCGGAAGCTGAAGGTGGATTAGACACTCCTGAATCTATAAGACAACAGAGATCCATATCTGTTGCGCAGGAAGTGTCAGCATTGGGTCAAATTTGAATCCCTCATCAAGCCAAGAGACCACAAGACCATGGACGCAAAAGTGTAACATGTCCAACCTCGACACTTTTTTTCAACTCACCCGAATTCTTCAAGCTGAATCCGTTGGCAGTGCTACCAAAAGCACGTAGGGTGCTGCTTGGTTGTATGGTCCTGATGAGTTTCTCTAGCAACTTTCTGACATCCTCCTTGACAGCCATCTCTTCCTGAGTGGGCAACAGTTGAACGCAGAAATCGACGAGATATGCAGAAAGCTCTGCTGAAAAGGCGGAATAATGAGAAGGAGTGGTTCTATTGGAGTACCGCCTGACATTGTGAGGACCGGTGGATTGATGATGATTGTGATGATGATGACTACCACTTCCTGAGGGAGTTGAGTAGTAATGTTGAGGATGGGGATGAGGTGAATAAGAGGCCATTTAGTGTATGAGAGGAGAGGAGAGAGTGGGACTGTTTTCAAGGCCCCAGTCAATATCACAATTCAACGTGGTTGGAGACCTCTTTGTCCTCAGCTGAGGTCTGCAACGAAAAGAAAGAGAGAGGAGAGATATTAAGAGATGATGTGTGTTGTGATGGAAGGTTGCTCAGGTGGAAAGTCTAGTCTATTCACTAACTTTTCTAGTAACCATTACCAAACACAGACCTAAAAGGAACATTCCCCCCAATGCGCACACAACAAAAAATCGCACGTTTCCATCGAATATGGTCTAGTCTCCCGCGGCGAAGCATCTATTTAACTTGCAATCGCCGAAGTCATCCCTCTCAAATTCTCGTATCAGTGCACCAAACTTAAGGTACACCGGAAGCTGTGGCGCACTAAGCTGCCCCCTTTTCTCCTCCCCCGCTCCATCTCATAATTAAAAGAAAAAACCTAGCTTGCTACACACAAGGCAATTACTCAGATACAAAACAACACGATGGGCATGACACAAACACAATGATGATGAGATGTGGAGGTCAAACAAAAAAAAGACACCGAAAGCGAAAGAGAGAAAGAGAGAGATAGAAAAGTTCGGGTTGGAAACAAGACAAAAGCTTTGACGCCATACACAGACACAACCTGTTTCATCGTTTTGTCGAGTCATCTTACGCCCCGAACAAGTTCACTAAATACACAGCAACATTCAGTCAATGGGGCGGGATACTCTGCTCCGTTTCCGGACTCACCCGTATGCCTGTTCAATACAAGCCTTGACTTCTTTGTAACTCACAACCAAACAACTTTGCTCGTCTCTCGAAATCAACATGATCCGTTCATCCGCGCCCACATCCAACTATTAAAACCAAAAAGCGGTCCGGAAGTAAATGCCGATTAACGCCCGGAATCGGTTTGTAAATCGCACGCTCTCACTTACCTTATTCAAACACGTCAACACGTGGCTCATATTCACCACCGGATTGCCAACTTCATCAACTTGATGAAACACGTAATCCCTAAACAGCTTGATAATGTACCTATCTCCAGTCTCTGACCATCTGGGCTCGTGATTGAACCTAGACATCGGAGTTCAAGTTTCAGTCGCAGAACATCTTAAAATGGAAGGTATGAAACGTACTCGGGTCTCTCATTGATGAACCCAAACTTGCACAGCAACCTGACCAACCTAGCATTCTCCAACTCTCCCATCAACTGGTTCTCTAGCTCGTCGGTGTACCTGTAGTTAATGTATATCAACTCTGGATCGTATGCAATTGAAGTTCACATACGTTTGCATCGCGTTCATCTCCGTCAACAACCTCGTTCCAAACATCTCCATCAAAACATCAATCACTTTCTCCTGTCTGGGTTTCGATACCAAGAACAGTGCAACATTCTTCAAATCTGGCGAGTAATGCCTAGAAATGGTATCCATCGCTTTCGGCAAATTAGACATGGCAGATGGATTGTTGCAGCACAGCGCGAAAACTAGTTTTCCAAATGCCACTAGATCTTCTTGCTAAATCCATAATTAGAATCATGTGTACTCGAGATAGAAGGCACCGCACCTGTAGTAAATCAACCGTCACTGTAGGATTATACGCGACCACATCCAAAATACCACAGCCATTAATTCGTACACTATTCACAAATCAGTCACTTGTTCACACAGCAACTTCCGAAACTCACCGATTAGTTCCAGTGACCAATATCCTAGTGGCGTCTATCGTCCGGACCGCCATTCCGGCATCATGCACCGCCTTGATCGCATTAGCAATCTGAACAACATATGTCCATATGACACGTTCTGGAATATGCGCTTGCATATTGGTCTGATTATGGTTGTTACTCCGCCCTCCACCACGATGATGTGTTGGCGATCCAGTCACAGACGACGATAACGGAGTATAACTGCTCCCACTTGCCGCCTGCTTTCCAAAATGGAATGCATGAAGGGTTTGGGCGTCTGGATGATAATCGTACGCCACCACCAGTGCTGCAGACAAAAACGTATACCCGGGTTATCACATATCCCTTATCTTGGTCGATAGAAAAATAGAACTCACAATGATCGCCAAATTCCTTTGTAGTAAACGCCTCTATCACAGCCACAATATTTGGATGTCTAAACTTGGTCCATCCGTCGATAGCAGTAAACGCCGCTTGATTGACAGTTCGAAACCCTGGGAGAAGAAGCCGTCACGATGTGTCCATCAACTGTCGGCCCCAACCCACCTTCAACACGTCTCAAACAAAAAGCTCTTCCATCATCTTTACTGACAGCCTTGTACACTGTGCTCGACCATCCGCCAAACCACTTCCTCTTGTCCATCGCATTCGGACTCTCTAGAGGTAGCAACGAATGATACTGATGAAGACTTTCTGGCAAGCCTAATCCAGTTAGGGGTGGTGTAGCATAAATTGCTTCTGAGCGACGTTGGAGATCCTCTCGAAGGGTGTCGGACATGAATATTCGTTGAGACGCCGGGATGGATCCAACGTGTGGGAGACTTGTGTAGAGATGATAGTTGAGCTTTTGTAGAAGAGTGTCAACAGAGTAAAGTGTGCATTATTGGTCGGACGTACAGGTTGAGGAGGGTAGGCAGATGCTGAATAGTATGCATCCGAGGGCATCATCATATGCTGAGGGTGCGATAACCCATAAAGGTCGTGTTCCATCCCCGCGTGACTTGTGAATGATTGATCAAGTTGGGTATTGTATTCCGACATGCTCATGTCAGAAAACACATCTGCCAACTGCTGATCATCGAGAGATATAGTATTTGGAAACTGCGCCGGAGGAACGTCGTCAACGCTGGAACCAGTCTGAGGAGCTGAAAAGCTGATAAAATTTCTTAATAAGTAGCTCCAGCCCTAGCAAGCAGTGGCGGGAGAAACCTACGGTTCTTCGGTCAACGGTACTGGAGTCGAAGAGGATTTCGGAACAAAAGCAGGGAGCAAGCTACCCCTCGGAACAAAAGGGGCTGCATTGACGTTGACGCTCAGAGTACCACCAGCTGCACCCGTCGTTTGCAGAACTGGACTTGTAGAGGGGGAATTCGATGAAGAGGTAGTTGAATCTTGCCGCTAAGAGAAGTGTCGGTGAATGAATCTCTAAGTAGGTATGTTATCGCTTACCGGTGGATGGTAGTATTGACATGACTTGCCCTCGTTCTTGCACGACCTTTTAATCCGTAAGCATCAAAGCAGGACGCGTATACCGGGGACCGAATAACGCGTAAAGCAACACCAGATTGAATGAATGCACAATTCAATTGAGGGCGCCTTAAAATTTACTTTGTATGCACTCCGCTCACCCATAAATAAGAATATTCCTACATTGCTTCTGGCTAGTCGAATCGCCTTAGGGGGTACATAACACACGAGGATGAGCCCAATCGGTCGAGTCGTGATCAGCAAATAATAAAGAAACTCACCCTTCTTGACAGGCGTCGATCTTCCATTAGTTCCAGGAGAAGAAGCAGACACCGTCCCGGATCCGGCAGCTGAAGGCGCTACAATTGGAATTGCGCGCGACATTTCGATTACACTCTTGAGCTAATACTAATAATCATGGACCTAATAAGATCCAATGGAGAATAGAGTGGTTGTCAAAGTAGTAAGATATTACTGATACGATTATGTGCGTGTTTCAGATTATAACAAAGGTGATTTTTCCGATGGTTGGTCGTGAGATTGAGAGTAAAGTTGGAATCTCGACCGAAAGGCAAGGGTTGCGGGGTTGTCCGAAGCACCCGGTCAAACAAACAAATGTTTGGTTTCTACGGCATCTTTCGATCACCCTGGGTGCGTTGGATGCATTTGAAAGAGTCATGAAACTGAAAGAATTTGATAGCTATGGTGAATTTATATCTCTCTTCTTGCGAGTATCACATGATTGACGATATTCCCTTGACCAGATGTGCCGTCGGTATTCAATGATAATTCTTCTCGTCAATTGACACAGCCGGATCCTCCTCATCAACCGCAATAAAGTCTCGTCCCACCGATTCGATAGCTTAATCAATTACTTCCTTCATTACCCCCTTTCGATGCAAATCCCGTAACGATTCCCCCATCAGTTCGATTCCTGGCTTTCGAATACAATACTCTTCACGTGAATATCACTACTCTCAAGTCACATTGTACAGCGTATCACCGAATTGATACCAAGAATAAAGTATGGAGTGTAGCTGTCTTGCTGGATTTTTTTTTCAATTCGCCGAGGTTGGAACGAAACGCTTACAAGCCGACCGGACCGCAGCAAATCTTCCACCTTCCTCCATTCATCTTAAAATTGGCGATGCGAAGCTCGGCTGCTTTTACGTTGCTTAAAAGATCTCGATGGGTCGATGGATGACTGCAGAACCTACTGAAACTCATCGGATATGGTGCTCGTCACTTCCCTTTTGTTGGTATTCTCTGGTTGTGCTTCGGCTTTGACGCCGTACACTGGTAAGTATCGAATCATTCATCGCTCTGTGACTGCTCAATAAATGTGCCTCTCTTAGGGACACCACCGAAGCTACCCAGTCGTCAGCCATTTGGATTTGGGTCTGCTGCAACAGGAGGATCCACCAATACCTCTGCAGTATACCTGGTCAAGAACGCCAATGAGCTACGTGAAGCCATTGCACTTCCTTACACCAAGACAATCTATGTCGATGGAACTATACATGGAAACCAGCTAAGCGATGGTAAGCAATAGTAGTTAATGAGAGATTTGGTGTGAGGTGACGCTTAGGTAATCACAGGCACTATGGCAACTTGTCAGACATATA
>WSTZ01000063.1:21038-39215 GCA_019632295.1 Tulasnella sp. 418
ATTTTCATCCAAAAATCATCCAATCACGACATCTGTGCTGAGGCGAATCTGGTGGCCGTCATGAAACGCGGTGTCAGTAGGTAGCTGCAACAAGGTAGATGTAAGAATAATAACAAATAGTAATTTCAAAATTTTCACAGTTGAATATGAAAACCGGGAAGTTTTAAACTGGAGACAAAAGAGCCGGGGACATCGTAGCCCGCCGGAGCGGGCATGGATGCAATCCACCCTAGTGGTGCTTCGCAGCGTACAAGGATTAACCATGAGACGGGGTGTGGGTTTTTCAACCTCCGTGGCAAGAAACATACGTCTATCCAATGTGCCACTAGAATACCCTCTCCCTAAACAAAATATATACCCTTTTCGAGGACCTCTCCGCATCACCTGATCTTATCTGATTCAGTCGGTCACAATCCCCAGTGTATCGTGCGAGCGTTTCTTCTTACGCAGTTCATGCTTGATCAGCGTTCAACTGACTTGTGTCACCTCGAGTTATCGCCTGCTATGAAGACATCTGCTTTCGGTGATCTGCCCGAAATTTCTGGACATCCCGGGGCCTTCCTCCATCAAAATCCCGAAGCATGCCAACTTGGATGCGAATCGTCAGTTTCTACGCCGGTTGTCGTTACTTTTGAGCACAAGTGCTCTAGGGGAACTTCGTTCGTGCTCCCCTTCATCTTGTGCACACTTTTGGCATGCTGTGCGAAATTCATTACTTCTTCCCATACTGTTAGGCTCTCTCAAATACGATGAACTTCTTTGACATACAACTGCAAGATATGTTATACATTCTGGTCAGTACTACCCCGAAATGCAACCCGCAACTGAACTAATATAGCTTTTCAACCAATAGACATGTTCATGAAGTTGTCTAAGGTGATGTTGAAGTTGAGGCAGCAGCAGTTGTTCGTCGATGCTTTCCAGCACCATCGCAATTCAGCCAGTCCACACAGGAGGACCTGGTTGAGGCCATGTAGTCGGGGGAGGATATGGCGAAGGCGGAGGCAAATTTTCAGCTGATCCCGTACTGAGTTAGCAACCTGCTTGTCTGATACGCAAAAGTTGGCTCACGATTGTAGACGCCAGGAAAGCTCACAAGTGGTTTAGGGGTACCAGTACCTCCTCCGGTAACGCTGATCTGTTCGATGGTTGATTGGCTATTGAACAAGAGAAGGTCAAACGAGATCATACCTGACCACAAGAGATGTAGAATTCCGCTGAAACCAACCAAGAATGTCAGTCTTTTGTTCCAACTTGTATTATCGATTAGATCCAGAAGAACTTACGAGTTCCTGAACTAAATTTGGAGGAAAATTGATTAAGGTTAGATTACATCGCAGAACTGAGTCGTCGAGATCACTGACTATGAACTTGCAGGCGTGTAAGCCTTATTTGAAATTCAGGTCAAATTTAGCCAATACTACTGAAGAGAGGAACATACTATATGCTCAATTCTTGCTAAGTAATCCCCCGGAGGTGTACTCGGTGGAATCCTGAACAGGTATTCCGCGATGCCAAGCGCTGGAAACGTGACTGTACCTCCATTGACGATGGCACCGAGTTGGGAAACCTGTCAATTATAATCGTTAGCACATTTCCCACAGGACAGCGTCAGATGAAGGGGCATACCTTGAACCAGCTTTGTCCAGAACCATCCCAGCTTGCGGCTGTAGCGCCTCCCGGCGCCTTTCCGAGGTAAACGTTAATTACACCCTAATAGACATTCAAGGGAGGACTAGTTTAGAAGAACAGCGCTGGTGCAAGAATTCAAATAATCATTATGCTTACAGGGTGATTGATAGGTTGATCCAGTTTGAATCCAATCTGGGAATTGATGACTTAAGCTTGCATTCTGATGGAGTCGAAGGTTTCACGTACCGTGCTTCCAGCTGCTACACTGGCGATGCTAGGTGCAGGTCTGGCGCCCGTGTTGCAGCGGATGCCAATGCTCGACGGATCATTCACAGGTGCATTAAAATTGGAGGACGGCCGAACCTAAACCGTTGCCCACGCTCCTTTAGTAGCCAGTATATTTCATTGAGGCTTCAGGTGTCTACTCACATATTGATAATCTGGTGTAGTGACACCATTTGCAATCAACGCTGTCCAGCGGTAGTGGGCCGTAACACGCGGAAGCAGAGAAGCGATCAATACTGTAATTGTCACGAGCTGTTTCATCTTGAGTCGGGATGGGTGAGTTATTTGAGAGTCAGGAAACCCCTTCCTTTATAATCGCCCACATGCCGCAAAGTAGCAGACCTCGGGTGAATGGGCTACTATCAGCAACCAATCGATTATGCTCTGCACTGCTATAGGTGAAAGATAACAACTTCAGAAATATAACCATATGGAGTAAAGAAAATCTTACAGAACATGCTCTGATAGATACAATTGGAAGCCCAGCATTGTGTAATACACTAGGGTGCATATCGGCCAATCACGAGTAGTCAGCTCCAGCGACGACAGCCGAAGCCAAAAATTTAGGGCGGCAGGAACCAAGCAACTAGTAGGTGAAATAGCTGGAGGGTTTATCGGCACGCATGTAGGTCCGCATTTATCCGTAATGACAGGCCTGAGAACGAGATAGGTTGACGCAATTCAAGCCACTTCCAAATCATGTTCTTGTGCCCGGAATGATCGAAACATGGATCTTCCTATCGTGGTGCCATACTGAGATTTTTAATTGCGCTCTGCTCATGAGACATCAGACATACCATTGTGTTAGCAATTCATGGCAAATCATGCTAGAACCTGCCAGCATTGTATGACACGCTTCATCTTATAGAGTTTACTGACCGGGATGAGGTCTTTGATTTTGATTGAGGAGTCGGTTGCGTAATCAGGTGTATGAAGGCAGATAATGAGAGTCCGGGCGGAAGCTTTTGATAGGGTGCCAAATAAAGTCAAACATATTCGATTCCGCCGGACTTGGGAGTTGTCGTGTTTGCTATACCGAGTTCGGAAAAGGCTGCTTGCCCATTGTCGATCGCAAAAGAGAAAGAGTCTACTCGATCTGGTGCGATTTGTCAGCTATATAGTGCGAGTCACTGAGAAGTGTGGTTCACTCGAATTATATGCATACGGTTCCCCGGCATCGCAGCTAACATTTTCATCATTGGAGTAAAAATATAATTATCAAAATTAGTCGCCACCCGAGATACGCGAGGGCTCCACGTATTGTTGTACTTTAAACCATCAAGGAAACTCCTATGGCCAGAGGGGAGGACCAGGTTGGACATAATTGGAGGGAATCGGCCAGTAAATATTGATTAAAATGCCTGGTTCATTACCTGAGGGAAAGTGTTGTGAGTTACAGATCGTAACAGCAAATGAATAAAGTTACCATTATAAACTCCTGGAATGCTAACGAGTGGTCCAGGGGTGCCTGTACCTGTACCGGTGTATTTGATCTACGGGAATGCATCTAGATAAGCCAAGAGCTTTCGGGTTTCGAATAATAGGAGTTTTACCTGTGCGCAAGCAACGTGGAATTGAGCTAGAGCAACAGAACGGAGACATGTAAGTTCTCAACCCAAGAATCAAATCGGTCTCACTAACCTCCCCCACTATATTAGCAATCAATAAACGGACAATATTCTCAGCGCTGCATAGAGTTACTCAAGCAGAACTGTGACTTACAATGAACCTGCAGCATGTAAAGCCTATATAATTTCATAGATCAGAGAGAGATATTGCAAATAGAAAGTAAATTATCAACGCACTATATGCTCAATTCTGACTAAGTAGTCGCCTGGAGGAGTAGCGGCGGGTATTGGGAATGAGTACGACGTCGAAGCGTAATAGGGCTGGTTGACCAAATCCGACCATTGAGAGACCTGAAAATTTTCAGATTATCAGCTCTATATTATGTACGCCAAGATCTGTGGTACCTTAAACCAGCTTGGACCATCACCGTTCCAAGTCGCTGCTGTGTAAAGGGGCGGTACTTTCGCCATATAGGCATTGATGACACCCTATTTGATCAGAAAGTCAGCTGTTTCACCCGCACCTGGATTACTAGATTATTGATCACGAACCGGATGGGTAATTTGCTGATCCAGTTTGAAACCGATCTGAAGTCGGGCAAGAGGATGTTAGCGACTGAGCGCATCCGGCTTCTTTGGTACATACAGTGTTTGAGGGATTAATGATAGCGATATCAGGGACCGGTTGAGAGTTCACATTACACCGCATGGCACTAGTGGTAACATCGGTGACAGGAGCCCCAACGGTATCACTGTAGGTGCGAACCTGGATATAGAACTCTGTCAGCAGGCATCAGAGATTGCGCGAGTGACAAAATTACGAACATATTTGAAGTCCGGAGTAGGAGTTTGATTAATCATTAAGGCTGTCCAACGATAGTGGGCCACGGCGCTTGGCACCAGGCCGATGAAAGCGGCAATTGCATAGAATCCTTTCATGTTGAGGAGAGGGAGCTACAGTTCAAGATCGTGAAGGATCTTCCTTATAACTGGTCAATTCAGTCGCCGTAAGGAGCTAGCTTCAAGTTATTCCCTCGTGAAAAGTCCTCAAGGCTTTGTGTTCAGGAGCTTAGAGGCCTGAGCTGCCGTCGGAGAGTTGACAATACACCAAATAGTAATCACTAACATGATTGGCTGCAATAGGCCACTCTTCGGGAAAGTTGTTGTTTATCGGTTCAATTCGAGGGCCGGGGGAGAGCTGTCAAGCGGAAGACCTGTCAGTTTCAGACAGGGATCAGGTCCGCAGAATAGAACCCTTTCTTCCTGGAGGCTTACCGATAAAAGTAGAAGATCCAAAGATGATGTATTTGCATTGCAGGACCAGCGGTGATGACCAAATCGGAGATCGTCTTGCGACCGAGAACAGGGTGCGTTCTCAGGGTTCGTCTTGGCGCATCTCGTCAACTTGACCTGGTGCTCGAAATGACAGTGCCTGGAGCAAAGTCAAAAGGTAATTTGTATGAATTAAGAAATCGTGAGCAATTAGGCGGCGTCGGGAAGTACCGAGGCGACTAACATACCTGACGCTGTGGGGTAACCGGAGTCAAGTTGGAGCGATGAAAATGACCTGCTAGGTCCAAGTTATGATGGATTGTCGATCCACTCAACTGAGTCGATGGAATTATTGGCTGTGCTTCTACAGTAATTCGAGTGAGAATTACCCGTCAAATAGAACCGTATTAGCCATGTTCGGAAGTTTGGTGGCCATAGTGGCAGAGTTATGATTGGTTACGTTGGAGTCGTGTGACTTTTTGAATGGCTTGTTGAGCATCTCCAGAAGGATATGAATCTGACATACGGGGAAGGAATCAGTCTTGTGGAAAGGGGTAGCCAAGTCGTGAAAGGAAACACACCCAAGGTGTTTATGTTACCAACATCCTTGCGATTAATGGCATTCTGGAGCAAGTGCACTAGAAGCCGAGTCTTTGAAGCTAGTGAAGAAACATATGGACTTGAGGCATATTGGCGCAAAAGAAATGTTATCCGCCAGAATCAAAACGTTCGGGGGTGAGATATTAACTCCGAGAAGGGTCCAGTGGCACGTGATGAATCCGACTATGGGGACCGATGTGATGCCGCTTTTGGTTAAAACATTCAGTCTTTCCAAACGTCACGTCAGGAAGTCTGGTATGATTAGTGATATGCACAACTTATATCATAAGGACTGATTTTACATGCTCCTATAAGGCGGAATGCCAGGTTGCTTCTTGCTTGATTTTACTAGTCGTTCCAATGCAAGAATATAGTTTTCTCCTATCAGTCATTCGTGACGCCATTATAACGTGTTTATTGGCTGTGATGATTGAGAATTCCTCTTTCGGTCAGAGTGGCACCACCTAGCTTTTCTTACGGCCTTAGCGACGGTGCTTGCATTAGCCTGCCAGCAACGATGCTGCAACATACTAAGTGATTTTATTGATCTCAATTTTCCACTATAATCCAAAATACCGCAGTACACAATGTGACTCCGAAGAACCGCTGTCCAATATTTCAACATCTTAGCCGGACCATACGGCGGGACCTGGTTGGACATATGTGGCCGGAACTGGCCAGTAGATATCAAGCTTAATTCCTGGTTCCTGACCTGAAAAAGAAGGATTAGATAAGGAAACTATTCAGTTGCAGAAACAGACTTACCAGTGTATACGCCGGGGATGCTGACCAGAGGGCCAGGGCTACCTCCACCGCTTCCGGTGATTCTAAGCTGTAAGTGGGTTGAGTCATGAGTAATTTTCCACGGGAAATCAGGCAGAATACCATACCTGGCCACAGGAAATATAGAATTGTGCTGCAAACAAACGCAAGAGATTGTAAGTTATCGAACTCAGGTGCTTCATGAAAGGCTATCTCACCCCCAGGACTATCAACGTGCGACATGAATTTGAACAGATCAGCATACAACAACCAAAGGCATCAAATCAGATCGTAACTGACTAATTGGCAGCATCATGCAAAGCCTGCAGAGGGTCAGGATCAGAGCTTGCTAATGTGCAACGAATCAGGAAAAAAGGACTTACAATATGTTCAATCCTGGCGAGGTAATCTCCGGCGGGGGTGTTTGATGGAATTTTGAATGTGTATTGTGTGATATTGTCCGAAGGGAACGAAATAGAACTTCCACCATTGGTGACAGCACTAAGTTGGGAGACCTATGAGCGGGTTAGTATCGTTCAGGGAGAGAAGCCATTTAACTGGCATACCTTGAACCAGTTCCTTCCGGAACCATCCCAAGTAGCTGCTGTCGTGCCACTCGGTGCTTTCCCCAAGTAAACGTTGACAACTCCCTGTAAGGAGAACTATCAATCACACAGAGACTCTGAGATTATATGGGCATCAAACCTTATGATAGATTGCTTTGTCCAGTTTGAAACCGATCTAGGTCCAAGCTCAGTAACGGCACACATAAAAACTCCACTGGCAATCGTACTCACCGTGCTTCCTGCAGACACTGAAGCGATACCTGTAACTGGCTTTGCACCAGTGTTGCAAGTGAAATCTTTCAAGGAAACATCCGTTACAGGGGAGTTCGAGTAGATGTCACCAGGGGGACGAACCTAAGCCATATTATCGATTAGAAATCGTTCTTAGGTATATAATAAGAGGATGGAAACTCACGAATTGCCATTCTGGCGTGGCAGCGCCGTTGATAATGAGGGACCTCCATTGATAATGAGCGAAGGTATGAGGAACCAACGAGGCGATGACAGCAGCAGCAGCGAGTAATCCTTTCATGTTGTTGAGAGACTGTGTCAGCTTTTGTTCATCAACAATAGCTATGCTGCCACTTTTATAGTCCATCTGGATGCCGAGGGAACTGGCTGACACGCATGACTTCAGAGAATTGCCCTCAAACTTGACATCGTGTCGCCATTTGGGTTCTTTTCGATACCAAAACGCAAGCGAGGACAAGTCTATCCGACGACATACGGGTGTCTCACGTTCCTGTCAACCTGGATGATAGATTAAGCAGAACCTTCACGATCGCCATGTAATAGCACGTTCGAAAACTGCTCCTAGGCAATATCACAGCACTATTTGGTTATGTTCTTGTTCAACATTGGTGAGAGTTTTGGGACCACTTCAACAATCTTCTCTGTCGACTGTAGGTATCAAGATCAGCTACAATGCCGCTTTCAGATCTGTAGTAAGTACTCAACTCCAGGAGGATAGTAAAGCCAAGATTCGTGTGTCCCGAGTCTTCCCGAGGAAGCCTTGTCATTCTATAGACGAGCAGTCAAAAATGATGGAAGTCATTCTTCTGCCGTCAGCTGGGCGACTCGTTTTTTTGGAGAACTGCTTCGCACACACCGTCGCGCATGATCAGACTCCTTCGAGGAATCCCGCAAGCACCCGATGGACTTCAGTCTGAATCGGGAGCTGTCATAATTGGGGTGACTTCGCGAAATCGTGAAGATTCAGGTCGTAAACCTCATGCGTAAATATGGTGACGAGTTATTTGCGGAATCGACAATGTTGGACCACCCCGTTCGTTAGAGTTGACAGTTAAAGCTATAGAAGTTTTGATGAGATGTCCCAGCCTATCTGCTTTTGACCAACTACAACCCACTAGAACTTCGTTAGCTCTTGGATGGTCGTCTAGACGGACAAAGGATTATGCCTACAACGTGCGAGGGTGTTCAATGACGGTATTCAGTGCTCTATCTGTTTTGGTATCAGCGAAGCACAACAATGGAGGTCCTTGAAATGCTTCATTCATTCGCGGATCGAGCAGGATAAACCTTGGCATCGAAGAAACTGAGAAGCAATGCAATTCTGAATACCCGCATGGTCGATAATAGAATAGCAGGCACCGCTGCTTTAGACTTGTAATATTCTCTCGGTGTCGGGTCCCGATGCTTGACCTTCTTGGACTCGACTGTGTTTCTGCCGTGATCGATGTGTTACGATGCATTGAACCTCGAGAAGTTGGTTCGACTTCTTTCCAAGCATGTCCAAATAAGTTGGATCTACCCGGACAAAACGGGTTTAGTAGAGCCGAAGAGTCCCGCCTAGCCCGGTACCACTCTACAGGTAAGGTAGCGAGGTCAATTCCAGTTTAGGACGCTTTGAAAGGTATAAGATGGTATGTACTGTCTAGCATAATAGGGCAATGCTGATTTGAAAGAGGGGAAAGCGCAGTCGCTGGTGGTCAGGGTCTCATAAGCGCTCCCTGTGAAGCTTAAGGTTTAAATGCTGCCTTGACGCTGTTGAACTGACTTAACAGTCTAACAGTTAACTGTTATCTTCATGCTGAATCTGGCTACATTGACCATTATTGACAAAGGAATCAACGTTTCATTGAGTCTCAGACAATCATACTCTCTGTATATTACGAACTTCAACCGGACCAAACAGCGGGACCTGGCTGGACGTAGGTGGCTGGGATTGGGTAGTAAATGTTGATCTTGATGCCTGGTTCTTGGCCTGGTTCAGAATGAGTAAGTATATTTTCATTGTTTTTAATTGACTACAAGGCTTGACTTACCAGTATATACTCCTGGGATGCTCACAGTAGGTCCGGGGTTGCCGCCACCATTGCCAGTGATCTTGATCTAAGAAATAGAACACAATGAGCATTGGGAGAGGCCCAAGCCATCAAAGGTAAACTCTTACCTGTCCGCAAGCAATGTAGAATTGTGCTAGAAAGAGGCATGTCAGCTTCCCTGTCCATAAATCATGCAGTTGACAAGGCTAGAAGATACTGACCTCCGGGACTATGCATCGCAAGCAATGCATCAAGAAGCGAATTAGCATCAACTAGCTTAGAAAAAGATGAAATATTCTACTGACTAGCTGCTAGCAGAGTGGAGTGCCTAAGAAAGAGATCTGCGTCAGACGATGCATTCCTAAGAGAGCAGTAAACTTACGATGTGCTCAATTCTTGCAAGGTAATCACCAGGAGGGGTGCTCGCTGGGATTTTGAATTCATATTTGGAGATGTTGTCGGTGGGGAAGGTGATGGAGGAACCTCCATTTGTCACAGCGCTTACTTGCGCAACCTATGAAAATGTCAGACATAGGCCATCAAATGGTGTCAAGATCGATCATGCCTTGAACCAGTTTTTGCCAGATCCGTCCCACGTAGCTGCTGTGGTACCGGCAGGTGCCTTTCCTAAGTAGACATTGAGAGTACCCTGTTGAGTTTTCGACTAGCTGAGTACCAGGATAAACAGCAAATGCTTAAAAAATCTAGCGAACCTTGTGCGAGATGGGCTGGTTCAACTTGAAACCAAGCTAAATGACACGGATGATTATTTAGTTTTCAGCCACTTTATGAGCTGGATGTACTGACACTGCCTCCTGCAGCTATAGTAGCAATGCCGGGTGGGTTTTTGGGACTGAAGTTGCAACGGAAATCATTGCTTGCTACGTCTGTTACTGGGCCATTGGAATAGTAGTTCAAGGGTTGACGAACCTGAATCAGCGTTAATAATCAATCACTATATGAAGCGGGTAGTCTGTTGCACTCACGTATTGGTAGTCAGCTGTGACAGCACCGTTGACGATCAATGCTGACCATTGATAATGGGCTACTGTGTTAGGAACAAGCGAGGCGATAAAAGCTGCAGCAGCGATGAAACCCTTCATGTTGAGAGAAACGAAGTTGTTGAGGTTCAAAGTAACGACAAGGGCAACCCATTTTATAGGTAGAGGATCCAATGTAACAGCAAATCGGCTCGCGAGACCTGTAGGTGGTCAAGTGGACATCAACAATAATGAAAGTTGTACGTTCTCTGCAAATGGCGCACTTGGCAAATCTAGGTCACTAGGATGACAGTGTACTGGAGATAGTACCTTAAGGAGATAATATCCCCATTCGTCGTGCAATGATTAACAGGTACCTCCTCTCTTCCAGAAAACCAGTCATCGGAAAGTCGACGGAGAATGTGTCGGGAATCATACGTCACAGCGTGGTAGCGTCGGCCGCTTCGTCGGGAAGTCTTCGAACTCATGTGATTTGATGAACACCGAAGAGCGATAATGGGATACGGGATAACTGAAGATTAGGCGCAAAAGAAGACCAGGGCTCAGATCCGGGTGCAATGGTTCTTTAGAATGCCACTTGGAATCAAGGTGAAAGTCGTGTTTCCCGAGGTCACAACACGACCGATTCCATCCGAGAAGAGGCTTAATGACCGGATTGCAGCTGAATGCTGATCCATCGTACCTCAATCTTTGTTGACCTTTGGGGTTTTGCAGACTGAGTCACGCCATTTGTGCAAGCGATATCGGATAGTTGCGCCATTTGAAATTAGTATCAGGAGTTTCAATAATGCCCGGAAGTGTGATATGAATCGGAAATGTCTCGCCTGCAATGATTCAGAGAAAAAAGGCAGGCCACCGTGACGGATCAAACCTTTATTGCAGACGCAATTGTCCAAAGATCCGAAGTAAGAGGGAGAAATGATGGAACATAATTCAGCATAAATACGAAGCAAACGGAGGAATAGTTCTGAATAGTAGACGTATGGTGAAAGTTTTGCGATCATTGTCGACTCGCGAGGTTCAAGTTTCGGAGTTCGGAGTTGGATACGGGCGCGATCGGTGTGAAACTTTTCCCACAATGAACGCTCACAAACTTGTGTCTGAGTTGTGATAGACTGATGGATGACGTTCATTTCAATGCAACCAGCTTTGCTGTCCTACTTGCAAATATAGAATTGAAAAGGGAGGCACTGCAATACTCGCGGAGATACTGCCAATGGTACGAAGTTTTGTCGTGGTACATAACTGATCGCCAAGGTCACAGCTGTAGCTTCGCACACAAGGAGAGGTGCAGGGTATTACTTCGGTATTCGCACTCCGTCGTGGGGTGAAGAATAAATGATCAAAAAGTTGTCAAATTTTCTACTCTTTCATCTTATGTCAAATTACAAGTAACAACATGTTCATGAACAAGTTCTGAACCTGGATCTCAAACATCTCAGCCGGACCAAACAGCTGGACCAGGTTGAACATAGGTCGCTGGGATTGGGTAGTAGATGTTGATCTTAATTCCGGGCTCCTGGCCTGTGCGCAAAAACGATCAGAAGAAAGATTTGCGCCCATCAAAAACAAACTCGCCTGTATAAACACCTGGAATGCTGACAGTGGGAGGATTTCCACCTCCACCACCTGTAATCTTTAACTTGGAAATTCAAGACATGATGTCAGGAATAGCATAAGCTAATTAACATTATAAATTCTTACTTGAGCACAGGAAATGTAGAATTGTGCTAGAGATTCGGGGCAATTGGGTTAATTTAGTAATTGGCTGCATTCGTAAAAGCAACTGACCTCCTGGGCTGCATATACAATTGAGTATGTGACAAACGTTAGTAATAGGTAACATAATTAAACGGAATAGAGAATAACTGACTAGCTGCTTGCGCCGTGCAAGGCCTGGCAACACGTTACGAGTTAGCGCGTCATAGCTTGCAACAGAAGAGAGGACGTACGATATGTTCAATTCTGGCCAAGTAGTCACCGGCAGATACACTTGAAGGAATTCTGAATGTGTACTGGGTAAGATTGTCTGATGGGAAGGTGATGGAGCTACCGCCGTTGGTGACGGCACTAAGTTGTGCCACCTAAGAGCTGGTTAGTGTCCTTGATTGCCTGTTTGCTGAGATGACTTACCTTGAACCAGGACTTTCCTGAACCATCCCAAGTTGCAGCTGTGGAGCCACTTGGTGCTTTTCCGAGGTAGACGTTGATAACACCCTAACAGCGAAGTCAGTCATGGTATCAGCGAGCAAAATCAGACCATTCCTACAGCGTGGTAGATAGCTTGATCCAATTTGAAGCCAATCTAGAATTCAGATTGGAATTAGGCTCACTTCATTCACCGCTAAGCATAAGGCATTTACTCACTGTGCTTCCTGCTGAAACAGTAGCAACCCCGGCGACGGGCTTTGAACCAGTATTGCAAGTGAAGTCTCGGCTCGAGACGTCGGTCACTGGTGAGTTCGAGTAGACATTTCCGGGTGGTCGAACCTGACCATACAGAAGTCGTTAATATTTACAGGAGCAGAGAAGGGATATCGTGACAGTTAACTCACGTATTGCCATTCTGGTGTTGCAGCACCATTAAGAATCAATGATGTCCAACGATAGTGTGCGAAGGCGTTGGGAACCAACGAGGCAATTACAACAGCTGTCGCGAGGAATCCCTTCATGTTGTCAAGGAATGTGATGAGGTAGAGCATTTCCAGGAGCCTCTTATACTATTTCCATCATCCTAAGACAGCAAATCGGCTCAAAAGGCCCACTGAAGCACCGTATCAATCATCCTCCCTCCCATATGATAATGAGCAACTTCGATGAAGTTGGCGAAGAGAATTGCCCAAAGGAGGTTTTAACCCCTTTCGTCAGCTAAAAGATAACCTGTGACGCTAAGTACCAAGCAGATGTAGTAATTTTCGGAGGGTAGACGGAGAATATGAGAAAACATCATTGGCGACCATTGGCTATTCTGGGTTGGTGTCGGGAGTTGCGAGATTTGCTGCTTTGATTGAGCCCCTGTCGATCCTTCTGCTGGACTATCGGCTTCACATGCGGTGCGTAGATTAAAATCGCATCTACTTTTGGGGAAGTGATCCTATGGCGAAGGAAGTTGCTGATTAACGGTGCCAAGGTTCGTCCCGCCGTCCGACAGGCGACTCTTCGGAATCGGCAATCTAATACGGCCAAATGCTCTCATAGCGTTTGGTCGTACATCGCTTGGGAATGTTTCACTTTATCATACGTCATCGTAGTTGAAGATTAGAGATCTCAAGTTTGCGCCATCACAAGGTTGATTTAGTCTTTCCGCGACTTGAATCCTGGATAGTAATCTGCATCTCAGGAACATAAATTCGAATAGCTGAGATCACCCAAGGCTTACGTATCAATTGTAAGAAGAGATGTACGCATAAACTTATATGCTCGTTCAGATTTAGATGCGCATGATCGGGTTGAAGAAGTCGAAGAACGAGATTCAAACAAGACCAAATAGCTGACAAAGCTTCACATAAGGGGCTAAAGCACTGAAGCTGAAGCACAACAGCAAACTTAGAAAAAATTGCGCTACTCATCTTACACCAATAAGTTCTGGCTGTCAGCACGAAAGCTCTCTTCACGCTGTGTCTAAGCACAATTAGATGCAATTGTTTAGGTAGCTTCATAATCAGTTTGATTCTGACAAAAGTTCTATTTTTACAGGAATACGATATGATATCACATCCCAGCAGTAAAAACTTCTTAACCAGACCAGACACTGGGACCGGGTTGAGTGTAGGTGGGGGGGATTGGGTAGTAGATGTTGATTTTGATTCCTGGCTCCTGGCCTATTGATCGAAAGAGTATGAGCATTGACGCTTGATATCTCGCAAACCCGAACTTACCGGTGTAAACGCCTGGGATGCTGACGAGAGGGCCCGGGTTGCCGCCACCACTGCCGGTGATCTTAAGCTATATACCAGCAATGGATCAGTATGAGTAGAGCACAGAAGTCTATATGACGAAGCTTACCTGAGCGCAAGAAATGTAGAATTGTGCTAAAGATGTAATGTCAGAAAGGCTGTTCAAGTTGAATTAGTGAATCGATTGGACAAACCTCCAGGGCTATTTGCAGGCACCACAAGAGGTTCAAGGGTCAGCATTGATATCTGTAGGAGAGTAAGCAAAGACACTGACTAGCTGCTTGCAGAGTGCAAAGCCTGCCAACAAGTTATGAATTAGTGCGTGGTAGTTTGCCAGAGCTGAGAAAAGACATACGATATGCTCGATTCTGGCGAGGTATTCACCAGGAGGGGTGGAAGAGGGGATCCTGAATGTATACTGAGAAAGATTGTCCGATGGGAAGGTGATGGAGGAACCACCATTGGTGACAGCACTAAGTTGTGCCACCTAAAAGCAAATTAGCAACCTTGACGGGCCTGTGAGATAAGGTAACTAACCTTGAACCAGGTCTTTCCGGAACCATCCCAAGATGCAGCAGTGCTTGGTGCTTTTCCAAGGTAGACGTTGATAACGCCCTGAGGGTCAAGTTAGTCATGAAGCCAGCAATAGAAATAAGACGAGACCTACAGCATGGTAGATAGCTTGATCCAATTTGAAACCAATCTAGATGAAAGGTATTAATTCCTGAATCCTTCAAAATAGATTTTTGTTGTAGACTAACAGTGCTTCCAGCAGCTACGGTAGCAGTTTGAGGTGCTGCTGAGGATCCAGTGTTGCATCGGAAGGCGGTGCTCGACACATCGGTGACAGGAGAGTTGTAGGAAGTATATGGGCGAACCTGGAAATGAATTATCAGCCTGCAATAACTAGGCAGATAGTTGGTTGAAGTCGACTCACGTATTGATATTCACCAGTGGCGGCTCCGTTGAGAATCAAGGATGTGAAGCGGTAGTGCGCTGACACATCAGGGATGAGAGCGACAAGGAAAGCTGCAGCGGCGACGAAACCTTTCATGATTGAGAGACCAAAGCTAGAAAGCTGATGTTGGAATTCTCAAAATATTACAGCCTTTATAGCTCACAGACTCACCCGCCAAGATGAGTCTAATTGTATTAAAAACCGAAAAATGGCGAGCTCCAGTATTGCTACGAGTCGGCACTTCTATTTTCGTTGCGAGACATATCAGTGATGGCCGCAATAATGTGTCAGGAGCGCATGCCTATCGGGGAAATGAGCCCCATTTGTCAAGTATGACATAGTGAGCTGAATATTACCGCTTAGAATTGAAAATGCCGCCACCATGTTCGGAGAGTTGACGGCGATTGGTGAAGCTTTCTTCGGCGCTGATTGGTTACATAAGGGTGGTTGTCGGCAATTCGGATTGTCTTGTGATTCCTTCCAAGAAGATTTGAAGCACAGAAGTTGACGCGACGTACAGAGAAGGAGCCGATGTCAATGCTTCCATTGGTATAGAACCTGAGAAGTCGAGGAATTTGCTCGAGATGGGTTGTCAAGCTCTATCGGAGCCGTGAAGCAACTGGCTTCTGGAGTTGAGCCTATCCTGCAAATCGGTCCTCGATCCAGCATAGTGTCCGCTCGCTTCGAGCAATCACGGTGTCGAGGTAGATTGTGAGTGTGAATGTTTGATGCAAACGCCAAGTCCAGCGGACATAACCCGCTTTTTGCCCGCTTCACATGCCATCGAAGTTTAAGCTGACTTGGCGCGACAAATTATTCCGTGACTGCTAATCCTCCGCTTACAGTGGCATATCACTGAAGTGCCTCCAATACGAGTGCTCAAAATGATTGTGGCTTATGGACGGCCAGTTACTCTCATATGCGTGGGCACAACTACCTCCGGTTGGCAACATTTCCGTGATCACTGGCATGCATGTCATTGCCGATGTTATTGTGTGCGCCATACAGCGGGGAAACGTCAACGACATGGACCTTTTTCTCGCTTCCACTGAATTAGTTAGCAACAATCCCAATTCGGAGAAGCAAGCGCGTGCTCCCTGCATTCTATAATGGTAAGGATCGAGCAAGCTCGTGATATAATCAGCTCAAGTGCACAATTACTGATCGTCAGGGGCCACCTTTGGGACCTGGACGTGTCCTTGTTAGAAAAAGCTAGGTATTGAATCCTTGTATGATGCATAGTATGATGCGCTGCAGATGACGCGCCAGAGTCTTCTTGCGTTCTCATACTTGCTGGAGGGCTGATCCTAGGACTTGCACCAGTGACTATGATATGTGCGCACCCAGTGTTGACGCCATGCTACGAAATTGAAGATTCGGCATTTTAGCTTATGATACCTTCTGCTATCCTTTGCAATCCAATGGCCGAGTCTTTACAGTGCGTATTCACTTTACATCCGTAAGGTTTAGGCTATTTGGTCCACCGCGTTTTAGGATGGGCTCGAGATCCGAGGCTGTAACTCTATCTATCGCTCCTTCGTTTTGTGCGCTGTGGAGATCTACATACAAGTAGAGGCTGTTCGAGGTGTGAACACTCTTGGAACATCCGATTGGGTTCACTGAGATCTGACAAATGACTATTTTCGTCTTTCGAGCATGATCCCATATTAAAGATTTACAACAAAGCACGGTAAATTCTCTCCCACGCTTCGGAGACTGAGACTGATTGGCTCCAACTTGTAACACACCCCTGACGGCCTGACATCGGAACACCACGGCTCCCTACATCAAAAATCAAAACCCCCTACCATCAGAGTCTCAGTAACTTCTTGTGCAAAGGCTGTGACTGTATCCATCGCCAAGCTGTGTCGCGTCTATCACACATCTCTTTCTTTGTCTCTCAAGTCTAGTCTCTTTCACTAGTCTTCGCTCAGTAGACCAGTCGCGTTACTCTCACTTTCACTAAAACCGAAACCAGTCGGTGGAGCGCCGTTTTGAGTCTGATAGATTGTTCCTGGGAAATCTGGCCCACAATCATATGTGTGATTCTATGGCCGGTGGTGGGGTGCTTCACATCCCAATTGGATCCCGATGGTCCAGGATAAGTATATAGGGAGTCTCATCCTCTGACTTTCCCTTCTTCCCCTTTCTATCTTTCTTTTTTTTCCTTCCTCTCTCGTCCTGCCCTTGACGGGCACGTCACTCTGTCGATCTAATAAAAGTCATGTTAGTTCATGCTCTAGTCTTGGCTGTCCGCTATTTCTGACGTGTTTCTCTTAAGTTTTGAGCACACTCGCTCTCCACGTTCCAATATTCGTTCTTTCAAACATCAGCGATGTTTCCTTCTCTCATCCAGTTCACACTCGTCCTTTCTTCTCTTGCAACAATAGTTTCCGCTCATGGTTTCGTCCGATGTACGCTTCATTGCTATCTATCCTTTCATCCATCTGACACGTCTTTTAGCTGTGACACTCGACGGCAAAACCTACGAGGGTGGTAAGCCCTTCACTGAAGGTGGTTTCAGGACTCCCAAGGCTCGCAACCCTATCTGGACAATTAGGAACAACGGTCCCGCTGTCCCTGCTGCTGGAAAGATGGCCAAGTCCGGTGCGCTTGCCTGCGGTCGTGAAGCAATTCCTGCTGTCTTCACTGCACCCGTTACTGCTGGTAGCCAGGTCACTATCAACTGGGGAAAGGTGCGTACACTCCTTTACCTCATGTTCTTTTATGTACTCAATATCTGTGTTCATCCCCAGTGGCCCCACAACAGCGGACCTATCATCACTTATCTCGGTGCTTGCAATGGCGACTGTTCTCAGGCCGATCCAACCAAGATCAATTTCTTCAAGATCCACGAGCAAAGCTTTGCTTCAGGAACCACCAAATGGGTCCAAGATACCGTTCTGAGTGCGCATGGATCATTGTCCTGCCTAATTCAGTTTTCCTGATCGATCACTATCTTACAGAGGCAGGGAAGCCATACACCATCACCCTTCCCAAGAACATTCCCAACGGAAACTTCTTGATGCGTCACGAAATCATCGCTCTTCGTGCGTGTTTCTTTTGCCTTGCCGTTTGCGAATCTAGTCAGCTGACCCGCCGCTCTCCTCATTCAGATCTTGCCCCCAAACTTGATGGTGCCGAATTCTATCCTACCTGCATTCAACTCAATGTCAAGGGCGGAACTGGCTCTGTTCCTTCCAGCACCGTCAGGTTCCCCGGTGGCTACAAGAACACTGATGCTGGTATTCGCTTCAACGTCTTCAATGGCATTAAGAACTTGCAGAAGTACAAGATTCCCGGTCCTCCCATTACTCTTACTGGTGCCACTGGCGCTCGAGTCAAATCCTTC
>WSTZ01000063.1:39320-54636 GCA_019632295.1 Tulasnella sp. 418
GGTGATGACGAGACCAACGACGACGATTTCTCTGACGATGGTACTGCTGGAGACGACAACGGCAGTGATGGCACCAAGGATAACGATTCGGGCTGCAAGGGAGGTGATGAAAAAGAGGAAGTCGACAGTGGTAACACAGACGAGCCTGTCACCTCCGAGTCTGTCTCTGATGTTTCTGCTACTGAGACCGAATCAAGCGCTCCCTCTGAGACTTCATCTCCGTCCAAAGGATGCAAGGACAATGGCAAAGGCCGTGGTTGTCGCCAACACAAGCACAACTACCGCAGCGACAAGGCCGTTCAAGCCCGATCCCCAAGGATGATCAAGAGACATCGCACGCACCGTCCCGTCGTCTTCACTTAACAGATGGCATCCTGAGACAAGGAAACTAGTTGCTAGTGCACTTAGTTCTTCACTCAAATCTTTTTTCCCTTCTTTTCTTAAGTCAGTGAGCTGGAGCAACCACACGTTCTTTACATCAACGCTGCGCGACGATGTCTGGAATAGTTTGTTACTTTCAACGACCCGGGTGTCGTCGTATATCTTCCGTCCTTTACTCTCTTAGTGTCCTTGATCGGACTACATTGTTTCATACACATTTTTATTCATAAGTGTATCTCCCATTGTACTACTATGTCATTCAATTGCCAGCGGTGGCTTGTGTAGTAACTTTTGCGTGTGCGAGAGTGATAGTTTGCGTTGCTGACTTTCATTATCCAAATTAATGGGACGTCGGGAGCCGCTTATAGCGACATCCTTGATACCTAGTGGCTCACGTTCGCTCAACAGAGCATAGGAGACTTGACCTGTATGAAGTCTTAAAGTGGCAGAACAAAGACTAGTCCGTATAATAACGACGATGACTAACAGTAATACTTGAGCACAAAGTTCACTGAAGTGTGCCTTCGACCATAGAGACAAAGAAAATAGACCCAATAGAGTCTTGGGCAAGCCCGAAAAAAGAGTAACATTGGAAAGTTCTGAGGAATTAGTGCTACATTAATGATGAACAAACGTTTTCATTCGTAGCACGACTGAAGAACTGCCATGAAAGACACATCACATACGCTCGCCGACCTTCATGTCTGTGATCATTATGATCTAACAATATCTATATGGGTCGGCTAAGACCCAAAGAAGAAGCCGATGAATAGACGTGAATGCTAGGACAGCCGTCCAACAGGAGGTGAATGAGGAGTAAAACGATCTTTCTCCCAGTCTTCAACCCACTCAATCCTTACATCGTCCACGTTCAATTTGGTCTCGCTTGTGTAGAATTTTCCGTTATCGTGCTGTAAACGAGTTCTAACTGAGGAATGAACCTTGATCTTCCCCGAGCCTACAAAGCAGAATGGGTCCCGAGGAGTCCGCAGGTTGGGCCGCCTTCAGTTGAGGTCAGAGAAGCACTCTTGCACGCTGATGACTAATCGAGAACTTACCCAAGAGAATACTTGAATGGCCACCACCATTTGGATGTACGTTTGAGCGTTGGCATGACTTCCAAGATATTCCAGAGCCACCCCCTGCGTCCTTCAAATTCGCTATGAAGTTTGCTCAAGGCATCCAGCCTTTCGCGGTCCA
Source organism: Tulasnella sp. 418 (assembly GCA_019632295.1). Lineage (NCBI taxonomy): Eukaryota > Fungi > Basidiomycota > Agaricomycetes > Cantharellales > Tulasnellaceae > Tulasnella > Tulasnella sp. 418. The sequence goes on from WSTZ01000063.1 coordinate 40,902, forward strand.
TATAGCTCTCCAAAGAGTCGTCATGCCGCTTGAAGTAAGGATATTGCTGGTCCTCGCGTAACGTAGTCGATACTTTATCGAGCAAACGGCCCGTGCGCGGATATTCGAGTTTTATGCCATAAATCCTCAACACATTCTCATCAAACTTAATGGTGCTATGTTTAATTGCTTGGCGAACCATCCATCTGAGAGGAATATGCGACAAGGCACATTCATCTTTGTAGGTGGTATGACTTCCACCAACATCTGCGTCAAAAGTGTCAGGTCGAATCCTATTATCAGATAGTCCACCCCCTTACCAGCGTGATCACCCGCAAACCAGACTTCCTCGACGCTGGATTCAGGACGCTCCTTTAAAATGGCTCCCTCGGCCTGGCATTTCACTATAGCTGCATAATCGGCCCAGTCGGTGGCTTGAGGGGGTGGGTCGGTGGGTTTATTGGGGTTGGATATATTGGGTGCCCAATGCTTGTTCCTGAACTTCGCACGAGTTTCATCCAAAGCCTTAGCATGGGCCACATGCTTCACGATGGGGTTCTTTGCCGTATATGGAAGCCCTTTTCCGATCAATCCAACGCTATTCACCGTATCCCTAAGCCAGAAATGAAAACATTTTCGGCAACTATTACAACAATAACAACCCAGATCATTACACACCAGATACCAAGAAAATCAATTTCAACTTCACGAGAAAAGGTCTTTCTGAAATTCAAGCTGTGCCATCTCTCAACGTTCTCCGCCTCTTGGATTTGGAGCTCCCTTTCTACGTTTTCGTACAATTTCCAGGCAAAAGAGACATGTTCCCCATTGTCTCGAGGTAGTAGACCAACCTAAGAGATGGGTTAGATCATGACGGTACTTGATAATCTTGAAGCTCACCCTATATATCATTCCTGCGAGAGCTCTGATCCAACTCATTAGTTCGTTTTCATTCCACGAGGGTGTTAGATATATCACCTGGCTGTATATGCTCCACGTGAAAACCCAAACAAGCAAATCCTGTCTCCGGACTCATAATTGTCCATAATAAAGCGATAACCCCCCATCTTGGGAGCAAATATCAGGCCTAGATATATACAGAACCGAAACTGATAGTTAAGAGCTTACCACATGGGCGCCTAGATACCTGTCAAAAACATATTCATACGCGGTGCGTAACAGATCGAACCATGATTAACTTACCATGCAAAAGCGAGATCCAAGATTTTTGCAATTTGAAGCCCAATCGAGGTGATAGTTCCAGGTGGGCCATAAGTACCAATGCCTTTGTTCCGATTAAGCAGTGAGTCAATATCAATCGACAATATTAGGATTTAAACAGGTTTCACCCACCCGTTTGATAATAAACTACTTGCTGTGAGGTGTCGCTCTTGTCTAGCATAGAGAAAACTTTGATGACATTGGTATTCTGTTGGGTTGGCCGCATTAGTAAGGGTATACGATAAGAAAGAGCATAGCAAGACTTGCGGTGGCATCGAACTCATTCGCTGTTCCGTCGAAACACAAGACCAAAGTTTTTGGTCCGCGCTTGAAAGCATTGTTTGCAGAGCTTGGCGTGTTCGACGTTGGTACAGACATATGACGAGTGAATAATGCCGGAAGGGAAACCAAATTTATGGCTTGGTTCAATCTTAATGTTCCCGAGTACGGCTTGACTATGACACCGTGACCGGTCGAGATAGGACACTTCACTGCATAGCGAATTGGACGAGCCCCATTCGCTACGGCGCAGAAGTGCCTACAGTGGCGGGGTTTCCAAATCCATTTGTGTTGCATGTCGATTGATCGACGGAGATTTGCCAGTGCTTCACCAGTTGGCCTTCAACAATTCGGCTCCCCTGATCTGTTCAGTTACGGCTGAGATCTAGAGCACTGATTATGAAAGGGGATAAATTGATGGGCGCCCCTACTGCAGAACAGGTTGCATTTACAGTCGTCGTTACATTTGCCACTCGCAAACTTGAATGTCACGGTCGCTGCGCTACCAATTCCCAGGCACATTTCCGTGGGATGAGAAGCTTGTTGTTTTCTCACGTTCTATATGTGCATTGGTTTGTTCCTAGCTTCATTCACTCTTTGGAGCCATGTCTCGGCGTTGAGATTCAGCAACAAGTGAGTTGCATTAAGTGTAAAAGGAAAATTTGCTAGATTACTTGCTCTTATTTGCATTCAAAGGAAACCATATTCAACTCGCTCACCCGTAACGGATGCCCAATCAATTTGCTTTCCTGATTGCAAACCCCCGGAACACCAACAATAGTCCCCAGATATGGTACTTTGAGGGTTAAAATTACCTAGCAAATGACATCGAAGTATTCTCGACGCTAAGGGTCTTGCCCGTCACAACTTCACAACTTCCTGCAAGTCGACTTTGAAAGCAGTATGTCCACAGATGCTTTATGAATAACTCAATAAATAACGCCACAATATTTCTGTCTGCCATTGTGCTATATGCATTGCTCTCCCGGTCATAACTGTCGGCGAACAAGAAGCTTCCTGGGGTCCCCACGAGCAGCTGATGAGAGGGAATCGATACATAATATTACATCATTTTTGAATGTCTTCAACCAGATAATTTATGCTGCATCCCTTGTGCGTTCACCTGTCTTATCATATAACTATATAGCTCAGTCTGAGAATTCTTCATTTACCCCACCTATTCGCCTTCCATTCAGGAAAATAAAGGGTCCCAGGGTATTTCAAACGAGGATGTCAGGTGTCTGTCACAATCCGAGTCCAGATATATGACAACTCAGCCGGTGGCGAAAGGGGGTTATCTTTAGGAGCTTGGGCTTAAAAAATACCGTCCCTAGGAACTTCCAATCGACCCTTCCGCAAAAGGTTGCAGCTGTTTTCCGCCGGATCACTCGGCTAGCAGATTTACTGTCCGTTTCGCTCGGTGATCTCCACCTGAAGAACCCGAAGCGAAGGAGGGCGCCTGGTATAATTGTTCCGAAAGTTGTTTCTCGGATGAATTCCATGTCGACGAACGGGCCGAGTGTTTACTCTGAGGAAAGGATTGAATAAGTGAAAAGTGGGAGATGCTGTGCCCATCTGAAGAGTGCGGGGCCCGCTGAGTCGCGACATATCCCAGAAAGTAATCGAAAATGTGAGATATTGGACAAATACCGCATGTCTAAAGCCCGATTAGGCCTGTCAGGACGAATTCACGTGGCTGTCTGGAATTTCCCATCGTTTGTTCATGCAAAATCTGTGGCGAAAAGGGTAGTAACCAAGTTCGGGAAAACGATGATTCTACACACATGTACTTCTCGGGTGTAGTTTTGAGAGCAACATGTGTTCTCCCACTTGCTAAAAGGGGTTGATCAGTACGCCGCGGTGGCGAAAAAAAAAATGTTTCACATATACTTAACTCTTCACTCTCGCAATCGTCAAAGGCTGGGATATAGTATTGAAAGATGCCCATATTTCCATACGAAAATGTCGCTGTAATCTTTGCTAGCCTTGGCGCTCTACTCTTGCTTGTCCGCTACCATTTGTATCCAAAACCGCTTCCAGGTATCCCTCATCCGCCGTTCACGACTATCTGGGGCAATATACCGGAACTAGGGGAAGCAATCAAGACCCACCAAGCATTGTCAGGCCCATTTTTTGAACGATATGCTCGAGAACTTGGTCCAATCTACCAGGTAAGCGTATATATGTCCAGTTGCCTCCCTTGTTTCTGAGACCGACTATGATCTATCGAGACCATGATTGGTCCCAATCCAATGGTTATCCTAAGCGACCCGGTTGAAATCGAGGATATGCTTTTACGTGCGCGTAGTAAAAGCTTGGACACTAGTGCTACCGCCATGGGTGTCTTCAACGGTGTCCTCCCGAAATCGTGAGTATCAGGATTGCATCAGACTTATGTGACCAAATTTTCTGATGAACGCTCTTGACAGTCAAATCGCGTTGCCGATGCGTAAGGACCTCTCAATTGACCACCTGTTCAACTAATTTTGACTATTCTTGAAGATGATCTTTGGAAAAAACATCGACGTTTGTCAGGACCCAGCATGTCTGCAACCTTCTTGAAGCAGACATCGTCGAGAATTGCTGTCAATGCTCTGGCTTTAGTCTCTTACTGGAAAGATAAGATGCTAGCCATCAGAGCAAAGGGAGGCAAAAGCTTTGACTGCTTTGACGATTTGGAAATCTCTACTCTGGTAATTTGATCCTTTCACCGTCTCCTGTGTTTGTCCAACTGACATCATTTTGATAAAGGACACCATGGCTGAGACTATTTTTGGAGAAACGGTTGGTGGTATCCAGAGCTACCATGCTGCACTTAACCAAGTGGCTTCTGCTGCAGTCGTTGACGACTTTGGAGGAACAACATTCCCGGAACACGAAAGAACGCGGTTATATCAGGCTGTCCATCACCATTTCAAGAAGATGGAAGGTGCTGCAAAGGTTCCGCCTATGTTGTTGAAAGCATACTGGTTCTTCGTCACTCGAACATCGGTCTTCCGCAAGCATGATGCTGTCATCAAAAATCTTATCCGGTCGAAGATCAACGAGGCACGGGCCAGGTCAACGAACGTGGAAGCAACAGGAAGAAGTGAAATGGCGGATTGTATTATTGACATGATTATTGAACGAGCACAGCAAGAAGGAGGCGAGCAGCAATCCGACAGCGAGCTTTTAGATGAGTTGATGGGGTTCGTTTTTGCTGGACACGATACCACTGCGTCGGTTCTTGGTTTCAGGTATAGTCAACTCAGTGATGATTTTGACCTCCTATTAACTGAGAAGTCGATTACAGCACAAGATTCTTGGCCAAACATCCTCAAGTTCAGAAGAAGCTTCACACAGAGCTCTTGACTCAATTGAATGAACCCGAAAACCGCATTTTGACTTATGAAGACGTATCATCCCCTCAAAAGACACCATATCTTGAAGCCGTGGCCCACGAGATTTTGCGACTAGCGGGTGTTGTTGGCACCATACCCCGAGAAGGCACGTGTTGTAGAGGTTGTCCGCCATATAGCTCACCTTCATGTTCCTTCAAACAGCACAAGAAGACATGATTATTTCAGGAAAACATATTCCGAAAGGAACTCAGATCCTGATCTTGCTTGGAATGTGCGGACGTGTCGCGACACGTTCATGGATCGAAGCGAGGGATGCTCCTCCCAATGCATCTAAACCCACAAAGGGAGCTTGGAATGGTGATGATGTGAATGATTTTATACCCGAACGATGGCTCGTACCCGATTCCGATGGAGGCGTGGCTTTCTCGGCATCACAAGGTTACTCAATGCCATTCGGTCTGGGTTACAGATCGTGCTTTGGCCAAAAACTAGCGGTAAGTGTTCGTGCACGCTGGTCCTTTTGGCCAACTTAATCATCTTTCTTGTACGTAGATTGTGAAGTTGAAGTTGTATCTGGCTAACATCAATTTGGGAGGATTTTTGGATCATGTCCCGGAGCAGTTACTGGATTCGGGTATCCATGAAATGCTCTCTATAAAACCCCGGACATCTCATGTTTCTTATATTGATTGGAGTGATGTCAAAGATTTGTAGATGTTAGATATACCCGCTTTGTATAGACTCTGCCATCAATACCTTGGTCTCCCCCGGCTAAGTCCGCAATGGCGTCGATGACGTCATAGCGCCAGTAGACGACCTCAGATTTCATAGCACTTTGCGTGTGTTCTCAATGCATGATGAGGTGACAATGCAAATGAGGCCATCAATTGTGATGTATAGATTCATTTTCTATGCATTCAGCAGGATTGGGTGTCTTCAGGAGCACTTGGGCTGATAACACGTGACTTGGCTGGTGATCCCGGGTTACTGCTGTGCATGAGGTCTTAGGCCGGCAATGCCAGCGATGCCCAGCTGCTAGGGCAAGTTTGCTTTCATCCTCATCATGTCTACTCTAGAACTTTGCGTTGCAGTCCTGACTGGGACGATAGCTGTCGTTTTTATCGTTCGACAGTTACTTTCCCCAAAGCCAATCCCTGGTATACCCCATATCCCTATCAAGTCGTTTCTTGGAGATATTCCGGAACTGGGGGATACCGTCAAAAAACACAGAGCGGTCAGAAAGCCGTTCTTTGAGAAGCATGCTCACGAATTGGGCCCGATATATCAGGTAATGGGATTTTATCGCTTTGTTTCAGCCGGTGGATTACTGAGGTTGTCGCGATTTGAAGGTCCTAATGGGACCGACAGCAATGGTTGTGGTTAGTGATCCATATGAGATAGAAGATATCCTCCTTCGCTCTCGTAGTAAGGTAATAGACATTCCTACGAGAACGACGAATATCTTTGGTGGTATAATCCCATATGCGTGAGTCAAAGTATATGTGTAATTCGTCGCTTCGTCAATGGTCTGATGTAATACCTTCTGGTTGATTAAAGTCAAGTCGCGCTTCCATCAAGTAAGCTCCTTCCTATAACTGACGATGGCTTAACTGTTCTAAATAGAAGGATGTCTTAGATGAGCTATGGAAAAAGCATCGTCGCGTTTCCGGACCTAGCATGTCCGCTACCTTTCTAAAGCAGGGTTCACCCAGTATTGCAAATAGCTCTTCAGCCCTAGTGGCATACTGGAAGGATAAGATGACAGCGATCAGAGCACAGGGTGGTCGCTGCTTTGAATCCTTTTCTGATCTATCGATTTGCACAATGGTAAGCAATTCATTAAGTATTTTGGGATCCACTAATCGACACCTTTCATTAGGACATGATGGCTGAATTGGTGTTTGGAGAGACGGCGGGTGGGATTAGTACCATTCATTCATCAGTCCAGGACATCGGTAAAGACGCTGTGGTCGATGAATATGGCGGAACAACTTTTCCTAACTGCAAATGGACCGCACTACACCAAGCTGTTGGTTATCATATGGCATCATTAGCAAAGGGTGTCGAAATGCCTCCTTTTCTTGTGAAGCTATATTGGTTCATCCTCAAACGATCAAAAAAGTTCCGTCACCATGACAAGATAATCAAGGACTTGATTCAATCACGCATCAAGGAGGCCCGCAATAGGACCAATGATGTTGGAAAAACGGGCAGAAGTGGGACAGCTGATTGTATCATTGATATGATCATTGAGAAGGAACAACGCGAAGGCTCTGATTATCAATCGGATCAGGAACTTTTGGATGAGTTGATGGGATTCGTGTTTGCTGGACATGATACTACCCCAGCTGTTTGCTCTTTTGGGTAAGTTTTTTGTACTCGTCATTTAATTGTCCCTAAAACTAAGAATATTGGAAACCATCAGTCTGAAATTGTTGACCAATCATCCGGAAGTCCAGAAGAAGCTTCGAACGGAGCTGTTAAGCAACCTGAATGAACCCGAAAACCGAAATATAACGTATGAAGATGTTGGAACAGGTGAAAAGACACCTTACCTGGAAGCAGTTGTCCATGAAGTTTTACGATGTGCCGACGTTACTATCACTGCTAGACAGCGTGCGTACGATTTCTCCCATCCCGTGACAACTTTTTAGCTGATTGATCGATTGATATAGCACTTGAAGATATAACGATTCTCGGAAAACACATTCCCAAGGGAACGGAGATTTTATTTTTGACAGGAATGGCTTCACGTAGAGCTACGGCTTCCTATGTTGCTCGTCGTCAGGATGTCATTGCGGGTGATTTCAAGCCTACCAAGGGTGCTTGGGCTGATGAAGGTGTTGATGAGTTCAAGCCTGAGAGGTGGCTCGTAGATGGCCCGGATGGGAAGAAAGTCTTTTCTGCCAGTCAAGGATATTCTATGCCATTTGGACTCGGTAGTCGCGCGTGCTTTGGTATCAAGTTGGCGGTGAGTGACTCTCATCCATTACTCTGTTAAACACCTCTTGAATGACACGTCCTCTGTAGCTCCTTGAATTGAGAATGATCATTGCCACGATCAATTTGGGTGGATTTTTGGACAAGGTTCCCGAAGAACTCAACAACTTTGAAGGATATGAAGAAATCACGCTTAAGCCTAAACAAGCTTATGTTTCTTTAGTAGATTGGGAGGACATTAGGGACTGAGAAACTTGATTTCGTGATCATAGTACGGCCATGAGAAATAAACGCTCGGCTTGTTGTATATAGTGGGCGTCATTTGAGGCGCGCTACTAGATGTCTTCTCGGTATCCAAGAGAGATAACAAGAGTGTTGTTTCACGTTTCTTGATGGCAGTGGACTCATCTGAGTCACCAAATGGCTTGCCCACACATTGTTCCTTACTTCGATAGACAGTGGCAACAACTCACCCTAGGGCCCTAAGCTGGATTGGGAAGGCCGTGTGTATGATTCAGTCACGTTCACCAGTCACGTCAAGGGTATTCACTGACGCGTAGCAAGGCCTTTTTTGACGTCAAGAGTACATAACCACAAGCCCTAGAGCATTCTACTGCATAACCTACTTACAAGACATATAATATACACATGACCAATCAAAGTAAAATTGAGTTTCAAACCACGTGCGCGGCGTTTGTTTCGCGCATAAATTGGTCGAAATTGGAAATGACTTGAGCAAAAGGGTTGTCAGCAAAACTCGGAAGCAAACATTTGGTGAACAAACACCCTTTCACCACCAGCCCTCCTTCACCTCGACGTTGACCATCACTACTCTTCATCTATCAGCCAGATTATATTAAATAGCGTCTTACAAGTGAGAAATACACTTTATCGACGCGTTTCAGTCAATTCGCTTACGCGTCTTTTAGGCAGTCCAGACTCGAATACCCATTCAAAGGTCTTTCCATGAACGCTAGCGAGCTTCTCGCCAATTCTCTGTCGGCTGGTGCGAAATGATACAAGCAGAATAGCAGCAATCCAGTCTCTCATACATGTTCATACGCTTTTAGATGCCGCTATTCGACAGGATGCTACAGCCAAACTAGAAAGCGCTGCACGCGAGAACTATGTGAGTGTTTTTGCCCCTTAACCCACCCACTTCGGGACAAAGTGATCTCATATTCGATTTTTCATCAGCCTGGCTATGTCTTACATCTTTCAGCAGAACTTGTGAACGAACAAAGCCCCTCTCATGTCAGAACCGCAGCTGGTGTTGCTCTCAAAAACGCCCTTACAGCCAGGGTCAGTTCAAGAAACGACTAATTTAGCCGTCTCTCACATGTTACATCCTAGGATTATACGCGCTTAAGCGAGTATGCCCAGCGGTGGTTAGCCCTCTCACCAGACGTCAAGTCGAAAATCAAACAGGACAACCTCAACAACCTCAATTCCCCTGCCATCAAGATCGCAGTCAATTCTGGACAGGTCATAGCCTCAATTGCAGCAATAGAACTTCCCGAAGCGCAATGGCCAGAATTAATTCCTACTATGCTGGCTTCCGTTAGCCAGGTCGGAAACGTCAACCTGCGCATTGCCACCCTACAAACCATTGGTTTCATTTGCGAACAAGTGGTAAGCATAACGAACATCATGAATCTGGACATGTCACTAAATTATATACTATTACTCAGAAACCTGAAATCCTCGCTGCGCAGTCAAACGACATCTTAACTGCTGTGGTTCAAGGCGCACGGCAGGATGAACCGAACAAAGACGTAACATTAGCGGCAATGCACGCCCTCTATAACTCCCTTGAGTTTGTTCGGGAAAACTTTGAGCGAGAAGTACGCCATTTTCTTCCAATCCACCCCTGAAGGATAAGCTTTAACGCTAATTTACTGCAATAGGGGGAGCGAAATTACCTCATGCAGGTCGTCTGTGAGGCCACACAACACTCCTCTACGGATGTTCAGGTCGCCGCTTTCGAATGCTTGGTCAGGATCATGGGTCTTTATTATGATAAAATGGGCTTCTACATGGAGCGTGCGTTGTTTGGGGTACGTCAATAACTCGAGCTTATTGTTCCTGACGCCATAAATTTACGACATCATGACCCGCAGCTCACGGTGATTGGAATGAAAAACCCGAATGATGCTGTGGCATTACAAGCTATTGAATTCTGGTCCACTGTTTGTGAGGAAGAGATTGAACTTGCGATTGAGGCTGTCGAGGTGAGGACTTTCCTTTTATTATCAAGATAGAAAGCCTCATTAATTTTTCCGAATTAGGCTGCCGAGACATATGGTGAACCCCCAGAGCGAGAAAGCAAATTCTTTGCAAAGACCGCACTACCGGAAATCCTCCCAGTTATTCTTGACCTATTGCTACGACAAGAAGAAGACGCCGATGAGGATGAATGGAATATTTCGATGGCCGCCGGAACTTGTTTATCTCTCCTCTCCCGCGCTGTGCAAGATGTGATTGTTCAACCAGTGATTCCGTTCATCGAGAACAACATCAAGGGAGCTGATTGGCATCAGCGAGAAGCTGCCGTGATGGCATTCGGTTCCATCCTTGATGGTCCAGATCCCTCTGCATTGGCACCACTTGTCGATCAAGCCTTACCAATCCTCATCGACATGATGCAAGACCCACATATTGCAGTCAAGGACACAACAGCTTGGACATTGGGTTGCATTTGCGAACTGATGTCATCGCAACTGAATAACGAAGTTCATCTTCGTCCGTTGATTCAGGCGTTGGTTGCTGGAGTTGAGGATACACCACGGATATCTGCTAATTGTTCATGGAGTTTGATGAACTTGGTGGATCAGATGCATGGATTTTTGGATGATGAACCCGCTAAACCTACTGGACCTTTATCACCATATTATGAACCGATCGTGGCAACTCTCTTGAGAGCAACAGAAAAGTAAGCTTGCTCGGTCTAACATTTGCAGTGGCGTGCGTGAGCTTACGATTTTACAGGCCAACGAATGAAGCTAATTATAGGACTGCTGCCTATGAGGCACTCGCTTCATATGTTACCCATGCCCCAGCAGATTGCATCAAGGCTGTAGAAACCATCATTCTCACAATTTTGGCTCGACAAGAACATCTCCTTAGCATGCAGAATGAGTTGTTGGGTGCCGATGACCGTAGTAACTGGAATGAACTTCAGACCAACTTCTGCAGCATCATAATTGTGAGTTTCGTGTCCCTTTTTGCCAAGTGACGGGTGGAATATCCAATGCGAATTTGCCTTTAGAGCGTCATTCGTAAATTGGGTGGAGATATCAAACCTCTGACAGAACGAATTATGACGGATGCTCTCAATTTGATCAGAGCGGCTGGAAAGCACTCGACGACGTTGGAGGATGCTATCTTACTGGTGGGAACAATGGCTTCTGGTGTGTCTCACCCGCTCTTCTTGGTAGACCCTGCGCCCAACTCAACCTTTTCCCTCGTTACAGCCATCGAACAAGATATTCACCCATACGTCAACGCATTCCTACCATTCCTCGTCACTGGTTTGCAATCCCATGAAGAAACACAACTTTGCACAGTTTCGATTGGTGTCATCGGTGATATCTGCCGAGCGTTGGGAGAGGGAAGTTTGACATACACCGAAGGATTGATGAACGCACTCTATCAAAGCCTTCAAAGTCCCGCCATCAATAGGACGGTGAAAATTTCGGTGTTGAGTTGCTTTGGAGATATTGCGATTGCTACAGGAGGTGGCTTTGAGCCTTACGTTGAGTCGACGATGGGAGTGCTGAAACAGGCTGGAGATGTCATTCCTGATCCGGTAAGTCGGATGAGATTTTTGTTTCATTATCGGAGACCAACTTGACTTATCAAACAATTTTTTTCCCCTTTCAGAATGACTATGATATGCTGGATTATGTTCAGTCTTTGAGAGAAGGTATCATTGAGGCGTATGTTGGTATTGTCACGGCTCTCAGGACAAGCGGAAAAGGTGAACTAGAATTTCCACATTTGAAAACACTACAACTAATCATATTCGTTTCAGGTGTATTGCTGCTACCTTACATTGGATCGATTCTTGAATTAATTCATCGAACACTGATTGACGAGGAGAAGCCGGAGCATGTCGTCAAGCTTGCGATTGGTTTGATTGGCGACCTCGGTGATACATTCAAAAATGGGGAGATTCGGGATTACTTGCTCGCAGATTGGATTATCAACGCGCTCAAGGCAAGACATAAGGGTTACTCTACAGATACGAAACGGACCATCAAGTGGGCGAAAGAGGTGGGTACTTCGTTCCTAATGGAACCGGAACTAGTCCTCACTTATTGCTATGCAGATGGTCAAACAAGCAACTTTGGTGCCTTCATAAACCTTTTGGTTCACTCCTTTCACTTATACCTTGGCTCTCTTTCTCCGATCTTCTATCATGAAGTGCCTCATCCATCATTTCTCCCCGTGTCTCCATTTTTTTCTGCCTTGTTTTCCCATCATCGCAACGATTACCTTTGCATTGCTGAATTATAATCATCTACTTGCACGTCTGAAGGACGTTACATGTTTCCTTTCTTTCTTTGTCATTCATCCTCTGTTTCAATGCTCTGAAGTAGATTCTCACTAGTTGTCAAGACATGTTCCGGAGGGCAAGAATTTGAGCTCTTCCGCTTCTTGTTTACAGTGCCTGCTCTCATACATGACTATGGACAAGGACAGTACATTCTGCTGCATGATTGCGGCTCATATAGAATATACATCAGTCCTGCTGCAGTTAAACTTAGAAGGAACAATATTGCGACATAAATAAGCCGCGTCCTTTGGACATGAGGTAAAACAAATACGAGAAAAGTGAGACGAGTAAGGTGAACGAAAAGTCCTTCAGTACTCCTAGGATTTGACAAAGTCCTTGGAGAGGTCGATGGCCAGATGGGTGTTGGTGATTTTGGCCGGTCTGGTCGAAGTGCGTGGTTTTTTCCCTTTCTTTTTCGTTGGGAGAGGTTTTATGGGGAGAGACTCCGAAGCGGTGGCTTGCAAGCCGTCGCGCTCAAGTGATCTGAGCAAGTCAGCTTCCACGGGATTGTGGAGATCAGCCCATAGCGACAAGAACTCTGCATATGGGAGGAGCGCAGGGTTAGTATTTAGTGGAGTGTCTAAAGCAGTAAATTTTCCTGGGAAATCGGTTGCTCACCGTCTTCAACTTTCTTTCCACCTTGGTTTTCTGGTACGTCGTTCCAGAACACAAGTCTGGGTTGAGCTTCTTTACTGGTTCTCATTACCAAGACCTTACCCTCCTTTTCAAACTCCTCGATTACTTGGACTGCCGTCGGAAACGTTTCTTTTAATTGTTTAATGGAGATGCCGCTTCCTTCTTTACCCCTCATTTTGATCTCCTTGAGAAGTTCATCTGGGGATCGAACTTGGTACTCGTGCTATTGGTGACGAACAATGTGGGTGAGCACATGAGGGTTTTGTATCAAATAGCAATAATTATCCCACCTTGTATGTGTACGTATTAGTTTTTGGGTTTAATACGACAAGAGGGTGAGCGTTGAACATTTGGAGGAGTTCCGCATTACTCAGAAGGGGAGTGTTGCTGTAGATGGCCAAATCTTCCAAGCGAACAGGATTTTGTTGTTTCTGTATTCCCAAATGTTCTTAGTCGTGTTACGTCGACTACATACGAGGCCAAAGCTCACTTTCAACCAATCAACCGCGAACACAAGTTGTGTGTTTAGATTCGAGCCGGTTCCGCGCTCCTTGGGTTGAGAATAAACAACATCTGTACAGAGACAATCATTAGATCATCGCAAATTTAGATGCTGTCAGTCCTCTGCCCACTGGTCTTGGCCTTTTTCTTCTTAGGATCAGAGGGCGAAGCGTTGGATGAGGATGCGGGTGGAGTGGAGGGCTGGCTGTAGGTTGGACCCCCGCCCGCAGTTGATTTCACCGCAGTAGGTCCCCATGAAGGCACCTGGGTTGATTCTTGT
>WSTZ01000631.1:0-12997 GCA_019632295.1 Tulasnella sp. 418
AACAAGCCGCTGATTGCGAAGGAAGCTCGATTAAAGCCCTGAACTTGACCAAAGACGCGATTTTGGTAGAATAGCGATGTGGCAGCTTCTCGACTTATTGGAACGGGATGTGATGAACCTCGCATGCGACTAAGAATCGCTCTGATGGCATAGCCCAGCTTTTCCGCTAATTTGTGGAACACTTCTTTAGGGAAGGCAACAGAGTTCTTGCTCATGGACGTAAAGCATGCTAATCCTTGAATCATCCAGCTACGGGGCATAGTCAAGTCATTGAGAGGCATAAGTGGATGATAGCCTGGATGTCTAGAACATAGCTTTGAATGAAAGATCATGAAGGTGGTTAGCCGCTCAATATATGTCGTCAATGCATTGATGTCTACTGGCAGCTCCGGGCGGTACGCTATGTGTCTTCAATAGACAAAACTTTGTCAGTCACGGAGACAGACTACTTGCTAGTTACTCACTCAACAGCAGCCACACCAGAGTACAGGGCCCCCGGGGAATGGGGCATTCCCCTTAAACTATCAAACACGTCACGAACAATGGTTGCTCGGGACTCGGGTCGGTAGAGCAACCTGTGAAACTTGAAACAATAATAGGCACATGGGGCCTCATAGGTATACTGACTATAGTTCGCAGTGTCGATGAGCGACCCCAGAAGGGACAAACCGATCACACTGGACATATAAGCACGGAAGTGGGCATCCTCGGGTCTGAGCAAGAACATCCTTGCTTTCAACCATGCTTGGACGGCTGTGAGCCATGACGGGTGACCAGAGAGTGTGCTCTTCCCAACAAGTGGAAGAGAGCCCAAGACCGGGCTAGAAGGATATAGGCATTCAAAAAGCCGCTCCAGCCATTTCCTGTCATAGTAAATCAGTTTTACATTCAGGATGAACGAGGTAAATCTAGCTCACTTTTGCATATTCTTTTTTCCGAATGTTTGTGACGGATCGTCGGACGAGACTGTGGCAAAATCTGGCATCATACTATCCAGCAGTAGTATGATCTGAAGAAGGGCTTGGACTCGTGTCGAAAACGAGGAGGAGAGTGTTTTGGGATCAACGTGATCATAACGACAGCCATGTCCACCTTCACGCACACAAGCAACGCCAATAGGATACAAAGGACAAGGGCGAAGCGCTTTAGCACCAAAAGTGAGTTCTTGCAGGTCACGGATCCGCTCATTGTAGCGATTACCAAGATTTCGGAGCAGGATTCTTTCCATATCTTCTTGGCCAACGACGATGCCCTCCGAGGATACTCTGAATGACCTAGCATAGGCGGTCACGTTGAGAGGATGAGAATCTGATCGAGGAATAAGGTATTCGTTCGCGTCGTCGTCCAATACAGAATCCAAACGACTGAAACGTAGAAGTTTCTGGACTTCAGCGTCATGAATGCAGCGTTTTAGATTAAGTAGGATGGATCGCAACTCCCTGCTGTAGCTGGAGTGGATGTCGATGATGGACATAATATCTTCTAGAGAATAGCCCACGCTGCCGATCACATCCTCCATTTTTCCAATCGGTCTTCCTTCTTCGATGTCTATGTACGGATGCGTTCGAATTGATGAGAATCCTCGAAGACGCAAGTAGTGCTCCATCGCAAGAACTGCTGAAGCAAGGCGTTTAGAGTTAAGGAGTTGTGGTATTGTAGCTTTCAGCTTTTCATGGTCTCTTTTGTGAATTGCTGCGAATACCTCCACCTGCAACAAGTTAGGAGCTGTCATTGGAAGTACATTCCATTCTCACCTCGTTCCAATCATTCAAGTCAACACTTTTGACAGTTTGGGCTACCTTGATAACCTCGTCCATGTATGAATCGTCGGGCTGCAACGTTGAGTCCAATGTGAAATGCCTCCAAAGCCTGTTGAGGAGCGATTTCATTGCCTGCTCCCTTGAACTCACATCTTTTGACTTCAGATGGAGCTGAGCAGACCGTAATTCCTCCCCTTGCCGCAAGGCAACTTCTGCAGCTTTATCAAACTCCTCCATATCTTCGTAAACCTCAATCAACATGTTATGAAGACCAAGATCCTCCAAAAACTTTACATGATCCTTCGGAGTACGGAATAAACCACGAGCTTTCCTAAATCAACTGAACGTGAGGTGAGAGCAGATGATGGAGTAGAATTCGAGATTTACTGGAGTTCACCCCGTTTGGTATAGAATACCTTGGCAATGCTTTCAGTTTGCTTGATCACTGGAGGTTCAACATCGTCCCTATGCGAGTGTATGACCTCCATTGCATTGTCAACGAGGCCTGCTTTTCTATAGAGCAATATCGCCCTGGTATACTGTCCCAGTAGCTCAAATAACGTGGCTGCACGAGCATAATCGGGCACCTGTGTCGTACAAAACTTTGTCCAGGGGTTCGATCTCGAAAATTTCGAGATACTTACCTCTGTATAACACTCGGCGGTCATCAACCGTAGTCTTCGTTGCTGCAATTCATTCTCTTGGGACAGGTGCTGAGCAGAATCAAATGCATGAGCAGCTAATTCCCAGGCTCTGGAACGTCCCGAGTGAGTTGATGACAATCCTTCTGCTTCGCTGCGGGTTTTGAAAGCCTCTGCGATTGCTTCCTCAGTTTTCAACTTGGCTCTTCGGAAAGCTGAAATGCTTCATATAGTGGTGAGCAGATGGGCTTGAGCGATGCAATGTGAGACGGTTCGCATACCTTAAGTCGTACAATTTTTGCTGGAAAAAGGCGTAAGCGCGCTTCTTCCATGCATGCTCTGAGCTCCGAACCGCTAGGTTCTTGGGAATGTCGCTTGGTGCCTTGATCTTCACTAATTTTCTTTCTGACCAGAGCAACTTTTAGGAGATGAAAGGCATGAAACTCCCGAATCTATATTTTTCTTAAAAAAAAATCTTACCCTCATAGGATTGATTTTTTCTGATGAATCCCATATCCATACACGATTCCGTGCTCGTGTCAGCCCCACGTATAAAAATTTGAGTTCGGTTTGGATGATAGCATGGCGTAACGCGTCAAATTGAGGGGCGGGCATGAGTCGATGTTTTGTATGGTTTAAGACCACTCTCCAATCTGTAGCACTTGCTGGGGAATCTGCAAAAAAATCATACAGCAAAACCTGAAGAATATCCGTTAGAGACGAAAATGGTTGCAAGCGCGATCGGGCGAAGGACTTGAAGACTATACCCACATCATTGAATTCAAGACCCTTGCTTTCGTAGAGTGTCCTATCAGTCGAGGTCAACTGCATCAGTAAAGTGAAGGGGAAACCAGGACGAATGAATAGATCCTTGACTGACAGCACTAGTGGCAAATCCCCGATCTGAACTCGAAGTTGCTTTTGAATAGTTTTATTCCGCACGAGGATCACTGCGATGGGCATGAATGAGGATTCATTGATGTTGTATGGAAGATTAAATACCTTGTTCAGCTCCGAATTCCACACGTGATCCACTGGATCCAAAGAGAAACTTCTCAAACTCGACATGATTTTCTGAAACCGGATGAAATATTACTGGTTTTGGACCGTGAACCTAAGAATAAGAAGTTAGGACACCATGCATGTCCCAAAAAAGCAAACGAGAATCCTACTTTGCTTCTTTCTCGTGGCATTTCGTCAATTGAGTCCGGGAAAAACCGCTGGATCATCTCCACTAGCACCGCAGCTGCATTGACTATGCCTCCCTGGCTACGATAGTTGACTGCGAGCGGAAAAGTCGGCGGAATAACGGGCTTGCGATCTGGACATTCTTTCTTCTAAAGAATCGGTGCATTGAGCATTAACTATAAGATCCAGTAGGTTATAGCTGACCTCGGCGTTGCGCAAGTAGGATCTAAGTTCACTAAACCGAAAGGAGCTGCCCACAGCAATTGTCTGGGCAGAATCCCCAGCCCAAAACACCCCATTAGGGTTATTGCAGAGCCTACGAAGAACTACCTCGCTTATCAGCAAAAAATTAGCGAGAAAATCGCAGAGACATACGTCCGGCATCTAACAGCAGGTTATCTTGCACCTCATCCACGTAAAGAAAATCAATTGACTCCCCAATCGGAGCATTCGACTTGATTACTTTAAGGAGTGCATGCGTTCTGCAGAGAACATGGATCAAAAGTCTGGGGTCGTTCGAGTATCAGAACACTTTACCTCTCTGGAAGATCGACTCTCCCAAGGTCCCGTTTTTGCTTCAAATAGGACTCAAAGAGAGTATAGACGGCGCTTTTCGCGGTATCTGGTAGTAATCTCGACTTTATGCTCAAGTAAGTCTCTCGATCTATATACCCCTTTCCTGCTGTGAGCGATTGCTCCGATCCTTTGATTACACCCATGAATTCGGACCAAACCAAGCTTGCATCTGAGACGAAGATGTTTCAGACTATAAGATCTACTTCCTTGAATCACACTTGGGATGCAATAAGACTAACCTAGACGATGCTTCAATTGTTGATTGAAATGAGGCCAAATGTCACGCAGAAAGTCTTCAAACTTGATGACTTTCTTCACATCACCAAACTTAGTGATACCGAAGTCCGGTGCGACGTCGGCCTGAAGAAGTCGACAGAGCTACATAGCGCCAGAGAAAATAAGCTTCCTACATACGCTGAGACAAGGATAATCACGCTTACTTGATCGAACGTCACAAAGAGTGGGAAGTCTTCTTGTTTTACCAGACTCCATCGAGGTGGAAGCTTAGACTCGGCTTCTACTACTTCATCGACTAGATCCAAGATGCTAAAGTCATCCGGCTCTAAAGACCTAGCCGAGCGAGACCTATGCTGATCAAATACCGCAGCAACTCGTTTGGCGAGTACCGCGGATTGTGTTACAAAAACTTGACGAATGGATGTCTCCGCTTGAGAAGCAGCCTTTTCCAATGCGATCATCTTGAAGATCATAGTAGTCGTTTTACTGGTTCATGGTGTTGTCAGATCAGACGCAATTACGGGCCAGACAACATACCCGGTTCCACTCCTTCCGATAACAATCGAAGAAGAAGGATGATAGATTACAGTTTCTTCCTCTCGCCTAAATTGGAAGTGAAATGTGTTTTGTTTTGTTTGTGTAATTCTGGAATTAAGCAACTTAAATACTCACGAGACAGCAAAAACACTAGTGAGCTCCTCGTCGTTACGGCAAGCTATGACCAGATTCATTAGTGGCGAGCCGAAATGGGATAAAACTACGCTCACCTTCAAGCACATGGCGACCATACGGAACGTACTTGTCCACTGCGATAATACTATGGAGATCGACATAATCCTCGCTTGATAATTGGTCATTTGACTCGGTATCGTCGTCGTCGTCTTCTCCCTCTTCTTCTCCCTCTTCCTCTTCCTCTTCTTCTAATGCTCCAGACGCACTATTAAAAGCGAAAGAAATGGGTGTTCTAAGGTGATATCCCTTGCTTGTGGTATATCCTTCCGCTCGTTGGAGACAGCTGGTAAGATTGAGATCAGACAGACTGCATCCAGTCCTAGCTACATAAACTCACCGTCTTCGGTGCTCTTCTGAAAGCTTACGAGATTGACCAGAAAGAGCGCGCCAGAATGATAGCTTAATCTTCGAGGACTCATAGATCCCGAAGATACGGATCACTGGAGATAAAGTAAGTAAAATTCGGACAATTATCCGCCGGAGACATGACGCAAGCACTTACTCTGTTGTTCACGAGATCCCTTAACCTCTGAGACGTCCGTAGATGGGGGAAAACCGCAATCAATCTTATAGATGATGTGACGATCGTTTGTCAAAGCTGCGGAGAAGATTGGGACCTCGGTCCCTTCTCCTGCTAACAACATTTGGTTGTTGTCGGAGAAGAAGCCGAATGACAATTCCCTGGGAAGTACGAAGTCATCAATCAAGGTGAAAGATAGATCGTACTAGATGGTTCCACTTACTTTATCTTCCTATGAACAACTTTGAAGAGGGTTGGATCAGTCTTTCCCAATTGTCTCCAATGTCCATAACATTTAGTAGAAAATAGTATTTGCCATGGACCGAGACTCGCATCTCGTGCATCGAACAGAGCAGCTGGGGATAGAAGGTGTCCAAATGATTGCTCTGTGTTGATTTCCGGATTGGATTCCGAATTATCATCTGGATTCTCGGCGGTTGGGTTTTGATCTGCAGCTGAACCGTTTGTGACATCAATTTCACCTAAAGGCTCTTGCTCATACGCGCGAACAATGTCTTCGGCGATGGAACCGAGAGTAGTGAGGTAGAACTGAAGAGTTTTTTTAGCCGCTTTATGACACGTTACCAGGACCGAAGCCGCAGGATACATACCTCAAGAACTGAGTTGAGAAGTCGAGGATAATTGATGTCTTTGCTCAGGAGAGCTTGCAAAGGGGTTTGTCTAAAATTGCTGACAGTTTGATGCGCCTTCCTCACTGTCGAGTAACTGGGTATGTGAATGGTGGGTGGTAGCCTCAAATAGAAGTCATTCAGCCGTAGCAGTGCTCGGCACCACAGGGAATCTTCAGTTAGAGAGTCGTTTGAAGCTTGTTCTCCAAGTATACTGGTTTGAATAATATAGGCAGCACCGTGATCTGGCCCATCAGATTAGTAAATGACTGTAGTCGAAAATGAAAGCAAAGTGAATGTACCTTTGGCATAGATATACTCTAGCACTCCAATTTCGGATGCCAAGAGCGCGTCTGTAAGGGCGATCAAATACTCGGAGTCTTCGTGTCGGCAGTTCCTAATTATTGTCTTCAACGACGTCAAAGCAGCGTATCTGCCATCTGTTGTTCGAAATGTTTGTGGATGAAAGAGTTGGATGGTTTCTGATATCGTTCCTTTGAATGAGCTTAATGATTGAGCTGTTGTCGACATGGTTGGATGTGTCGTCGACGTGTTTGTCCCAACGTCTCAAGCAAAATTGAAAGGCAAACCACCTTGAAAATAGAGCCCTTTAACCCCCCACCAATCGCCTTGCGAACCAAAGCACACTCACAATACGAGAAGCAGAGCTTTAACCAAATTCGGTCATGAAAGTGTACGGTACCATGCGACCCTTCCAGAACGAGGGTCCTTGGTGGTCTAGCACATGTACATCCCACACACCCCAAACGCAAAGAGGGACCGGAGAGATGCATTCCAGGCTCTGTTTGGGTGTCAGACTAATGGTAGTTAAATTTTTTGCATTGGTGATCGTCGACAATGATCTGGCCTCCAACCACCGCAGGGATCACTTAACAATGCACTAGATATTGTGTTCCATGGCATAAATGTGATGAAATGATGAAATGGTTCGAATCGAGGGGCGAAAGAGGAAAGAGTGAAAAAACTCCAGTGTTTTCATTGATTAGTCAGCGTCATGACGTAGAGCTTGCTTACCAAGTATCGTTGACTCAAGCAGTTTCAATTCTACTACGAGTCTTTGCACCCCCCAAAGTTCAACAACCCCTTCCGATCGGAAGTTGTATTAGTCATAAAGAATTCGATCAGGCATCCCTTTTTTTCCAGATCACTTCTTTCAAGATCATTCACAAGGCGTGCAGATTATAAAAAAGTGAAGAACATGTATTGAATATATGACATAGTACTACAATCTTATCGACGGGCTCCCCTATCGCACGTTGTCTGGTAATGACCGGTTCCGTGATGCTTTTTACATCTTCCGACACACCGCTTTTTGGGGGACTCGGAGAGCCTTCCGCGCTACGGGTTTGGCCAGAAATATCAATGTCACATCGCAAGATGAGGTTGAGTCTGAGAAGGGTAGGACCTGATGCCGTGACAGGTAAGGCTGTTGTCTTGAGTGCCAAAGCCGTCCGGACATTCCTCCTTTATCTTTGCTCCTATGCTCGCGACTGGCAGTGATAGGAAGTTCTTAACGTCTAAGATTGTCGTCATTGATGCCCTCACAATGGCGGTGGAGAATTGGTGGATGTGTTTCACATCAAAGTGAGGAGAGGTTGGGGCTGGAGGAAATGGACTGTACCCATATCGGGTATGGCGGTGAGCCCCCTGTTGGATTTGCGTCATAACCTCCAGTGGTGCTGGCGAGATAGTGGGCGCAACAAGTACGGACGTCTGCTGATTTTAGGTGTACGGGATCAATTGAAGTAGAAAATGATAGGTATCGAATTGATAGTCGGTAGTTTGGGGGAAACGATGATGATCGCGATAGTCTGCTGACTAAGGATCGGAAGGGGGTGTTGAACAACCCAGGGTGCAAAATAGAATAATTCTTGTAGGTGTCTTCAACGTGAGAGTTCGCCACAAGAATCGAGCTTATCTCAAGCTACACTATAGTTACAAAATTGGGTTTCTTGCATTAGAACCGTCCTGTCACTATGTAGGGCGCTACAATCGCAGATATTTACTATTCAAAAGTTTTGATACTGTACCTCTTACGTAGTCCATGTCACTCGCGATCGGCGAGACCATTGACGCAATCGCCGGCGGAAGCAGCTAATATATAATAAAAGTCGAAAGTCATCCAGATTTGAAACGAAAAGAGTCGGACCTACCGCGGCCACCATATACCGCCTCCAATATGACGAAGGAAGGGCATGTAATGATATTCATTCTTAATCACGGATGATTGCGGGCACACAATTGCAACAGAAATGACTTTGATATAGCAGTATCCAGAGTATACATCGTCATCCGCAAAGTCACGCTCCTTCTTCCATATCGCGTGAGTTACTAGTGACCGGTATGAGCAAACCTAACGATGCCAGACGATAATTCTCATGCGCAGCTTTTGACAAAGACGGGAGTAACATGACAACCCGTTCTTTGAGAGGGATAACTTGTTCTAACTCCTTCCGCAGCGCCTCGAGTGTGCCCATAGAGTGAAGGCCTGATTGAGGACCAAGTTGCTTGGAGAGTTTCTTTAGATCCTTTCTGAGTGGCCTATAGGAAGCGGGTAAACGTTCAGCCAGAAATTTGCGTCGATTCTAAGCATGCTTACTTTAGCTTTGCAATTATCTTGAATGAATCGTCATATTTATCGTAGCTCTCGTCTGCCAGAAGAAGACTCTGCTGCTTCAGAGCAGAAGCACATGTTCCCATCGCTTCCTCAAACCACGCCAATAAGTGGGGTAATGGCCCGAGGAAGGCCATTGCATATGCTCGAGGCATGGCTTTTCCATCTCCTTCATTCACCCTTGAGAGACAGAGGTCAAAGAAACGGTTACCGGATTTGGTACTTGACTGGTGCTTCAGATGTCGCTTATAGGCGTTCCCAATCACCTCAACAGCTTTAGCCTTGTGATCATGTGAAGCGGGATACTGGCCTTCATCATTGCTGTCAGGAGCTTCGAGAGAAGAGGTATCTTCTCCGTTGAATTGGAGGACGGTCGCTCTTTGAGAGTCGGACACCATTGAAGCCGCGGTATCGGGGAATCCCATTTGAGAAAATAGGTTCTCTTGGCTGCTAAAAAGTATGTGAGAAACCCCTCCGACCTTGTTCACTTTCTGAGGTTGCGTTTGGAAGACAAGATTGCAAAGTTGATCGGATGAGACATTCAGGGGAGATTCATACAACGCTTTCTTCAACTCAACCCAAGACCTGCTTTGGACGAACCTAAAAGGAATAGATGAGCCCAATGTTGGGTTTCTCTCTGCTAATGTGCATACTTTGCATATAAATCGTGAGGTCGGGGTTCCCACAGGGTTCTGAAAATGTGTTGCACCAGCCAATCCTGAAATTGGGACTGTCCGAGGTTGTACCCCACTGGGATGGACAAATCATTAGTAAAATATTTCAATGTTATTTCATGATACCCACAGATTACTAATGTTCGGAATCTGCCATGAGAGCCGGAGATCAGCCCACAGGTCAAAAGAAAAATATCCGATCAACTTACAGTCGTGCGCGAAACAAGCTGCTGATGGCAAATGAGATTCGTCCATGGTCTCGTGCTTCACCGACGACGCGATTTTGGTAGAATAACGATGAGCCAGTTGCATCGGAAAGCGATGGTCCTTGCATGCGAGCCAGGATCTCTAGGATGGAATAACTAAGCTTTTCCGCTAATCTCGCAAATGTTTCTCTGGGCAAGGTAGGAGGGTTCTTGGTTATGGATGTCAAGCATGCTAGTCCTTGGATCATCCAGCTTCTTGGCAATATTAGGTTGTCGAGAAGAGAGCTATGCTCAGAATGTCTGTAACATAACCTTGAATGAAAGCTCATAAAGGTGGTCAACTGCTCGATGTACGTTGTCAATACATTGATGTCAACTGGAAGTTCCTGGAGGTACGCTATGTGTCTTCGTATACGAAATTGTCAGTTATTGAAATATGTTACTTGAATGAACATTCTCACTCAATAGAGGCCACTCCATTATCAAGGGCAGTGGGTGTATGAGCTATCCTCGTCAAACAGTTGAAGATATCAAGAACAACGGTTTTTCTGGTGTTTGGTCGGCATAAGAGTGTTTGGAAGTTGTAGCGAGCGCATCCGGCCTCATAAGCATACTGGCTATAATCGACAGCATCGAGGAGAGAACCTAGAAGAGATAAATTGATCACACTGGACATATAGGCACGGAAGTATACACCCTGAGGATTCAGCAAGAATAGCCTTGCCTTCACCCAGGCTTGTACCACCGGAAGCCAAGACGGATGAGCCACGAGCACATTCTTGCCCAAACGCGGTAGAGAGCCGAGGGCGGGGCAAGAAGGGAATAAACATTCGAAAAGGCGCTCCAGCCATATCCTGCCACCGGGAGTATCAATGAGACATTTATGTAACTGGGAGGAGTAATTGGACATACCTCTGCATGTTCTTCTTTCCAAACGTTTGCGAAGGATCATCGGACGAGACTGTGGCATAATCTGGCATCATACAATCCAATAGGAGTATGATCTGCAGGTGAGCACGGACACGGATTGGGAATGAGGACGAAAGTGCTTTGATATCAGAGTGATCATAACGACAACCCGATCCACCCTCACGCACGCACGCGACCCCTATGGGATATAGGGGACAAGGGCGAAGGGCTCGGGCCACTATAGTGAGTTTGTGCAAGTCACGCATCCGCTCATTATAGCGATTGGAAAGACTACGGAGTAGGACTCTTTCCATATCTTCTTGACTAACAACGTCCCCCTCCGCGGAAGCTTTGAATGACTTGGCATAGGCAGCTACACTAAGAGGAGGTGATTCTGATCGGAGTACAACGTACTGGCGTGCATCATCATCCATAACAGATTCCAGAGGACGGAAATGCAATAGCTTCTGGACTTCTCTGTCTTGAGTGGACTTTTTCATGTTGAAGAACATAGACCGTAACTCGCTGCTGTATCTTGAGTAAATATTGATGATGGACACAACTTCTTCCAGAGATTGTGCTTGGCTACCAATCCCATCCCCCAATTTTCCAACCGGTCTTTCGTTCATGTATGGATGTGTCCGAATGGAAGAAAATCCTCGAAGCCGCAAGTAGTGCTCCATAGCAAGAACTGCGGATGCGCAGCGCTTGGCTTTGAGGAGTTCAGGGATAGCAGTTTTCAGCTTTGCACGGTCTTCTTTGTGAATCGCCGCAAAGACTTCCATCTACAACAGGATTCAGATACCGCGGTGGGATGTAGAACCATCTCTTACCTCATTCCTGTCATTCACATCAATGTTTTTGACTGCCTGAGCCACCTTGATAACTTCGTCTACATATGAGTCATCAGGTCGCAACACCGAGTCTAATGTGAAGTGTTTCCAAAGCTTGTTGAGGAGCGACTTCATGGCCCGGTCTCTTGATCTTCCATCGGTTGATTTGAGGTGTAAACGGGCGGCCCGTAACTCATCCCCCTGTCGCAAAGCAACTTGTGCAGCTTTATCGAACTCTTGCATGTCTTCATACACCTCAATCAGCATGTTATCAAGTCCAAGGTCCTCCAAAAACTTTGCATGATCCTTCGGAGTTCGGAATAAAGCACGGGCTTTCCTAAATCAAGAAAACGTGAAGTGGGAGTGGGTGATGAAGCAGAGTTCCAAACATACTTGAGTTCACCCCGTTTGGTATAAAATACCTTAGCGATGCTTTCGGTCTGCTTCACCACCGTAGGGTCAACATAAGCCCTCTGTGTGAGGACAACTTCCATTGCATTGTCGACAAGACCAGCTTTTCTAAAAAGTAACACCGCCTTGGTATACTGTCCCAATAATAGAAACAAGGTGGCTGCACGAGCATAATCTGGAATCTAAGTCATTTAAGTCAGTGTTTGCGTCACATTGCTCAAGCGCCTCTAACGCTCACCTCAACGTAAGACTCTGCAGCCATTACCCGAAGTCGTCGCTGCTCGTCCTCCGATGATAATTCCTGAGAAGAATCGAATGCGCGCGCAGCTGATTCCCAGGCTTTAGGGCGTGCTGGGTGACCTGAGGGCAATTTCTCTGCTTCACTGCGAGCTTTGAAAGCCTCCGCTATCCTTTCTTCCATCTTCATCCCTGCTCTTCGGAAGGCAGATATGCTATAGGGGTAGGGAGTTACATAGTAGGTACATATGCTTGATCGATAGGCACACAAAGTAGTCCGCATACCTGAGGTCGTACAGCTTTTGCTGGAAGAAGGCATAAGCCCTCTTCCTCCATGCGTGCTCTGGGCTCTGAACCGCTAGATTCTCTGCGACTTCGCTAGGTTCCTCGATGTTTACCAAGTCTCTTTGTGACCACAGCAACTGTTGAGATGATGATAGGATGGAACCGACGAATCTACGGGAGAAACAAAGAAACCTTACCCTTATAGGATCACTCTTGTCTGATGAGTCCCATATCCAAACTCGATTTCGTGCTCTCGTAAGGCCAACATACAGAAATTTGAGCTCCGTTTGGATGATGGCATGGCGTAATTCATCGAACCGAGGAGCCGGCGTGGGGCAGTTTTGCATACAGTTTAAGACTACTCTCCAATCTGCAGCACTTGCTGGGGAGTCAGCAAAAAAATCATAAAGCAACACCTGAGGAAGCATCATTAGATCCATGCATCCGAGCGCTCTACCGTGTTAGAGTTATACATACATCATTGAATTCGGAACCCTTGCTGTCATATATCGTCCTATTAGGTA
>WSTZ01000633.1:0-12972 GCA_019632295.1 Tulasnella sp. 418
TCATCATTAATGAGGACATTATCCTGAAAGAAGTAAGTTCCATGAGAGTTGATCTAAAAGAAACGACGACTCACAGGCTTGAGATCACCATGAACGATAGGAGGATCATGAGAGTGTAAATAGCAAAGTCCCTCAACGACCTCAGAGATCTGAAAAGAAATGAGAAGACATTACCGGTCTAATTAGGCATAATTGCTTACCAACTTAAGCTTATCGACCCCCGAGTTGGAATGAAGGTACTGAAGTGCATTACCCTGCCCTTGCCAAGCTGATATAATCCACGCGCAGTTCTTCTCGAGTAGATACCCCTTGACTTGGAGAATATTTGGATGAGGTGGGATGTTGCAGAGGGGAACGACTTCCCTAAACAAACGCTGTGTCGAGTGTAAAGCCAACTTCAACAATCCCGACAGTCGCCAAGTCCCCTACCTTCAACAGTCGATCATCGTCTTCATCCTCAACATTTATGACTTTTATCGCGACCTATGCAAGTTTTTATGCCGTGAATTATTTATCCACGAATGAGCAAGGGACTCAAGACCCACTTCCGACACAGACCAGCGCCAAGGGTGTAATTGTGAAAGACTTAGTAATTTGCCTTTCCAAACCGACCCGTAGCTGCCTCTTCTCACAGGCTCCTGTCCCATTCGTATTACATTTCCTCTTACGAGCTGCAGTCTTGACGTTTGTTGTGCTGCTAACATCTATAACAATATATGAGATAGGCCCTAGGAGGTGAAGGTAACATTAGTAAATTTACTCACTAGGTTGATGTTTCGCCTGAGCGAATCAATTTGGTCTAAGCTCCAGTTTCCAGGAGCTTCGCTCAAACGGAATGGCTTTCTGAGCCACGGATAAAGTGCAGAGTGACTGTGCTCTGCACCATCGACAGAAACCGGGAACATGTAACACATGGATAAAAAGATTGATGAACGAAATAAAACATTAATGATCAATAAAAGCTTCAGAATAGTCACTGGAGAAGTCGTGACATACGATCAAGACGATCAATTTCTTCATCAACCTCTTCGTCATCGTTTTCAATGATTGGTGCGTAAGGCCATCGATGGCTTGTGGTGGATTTGGAGGCCTTGGATGACCCACAACCCGGGTTTGATATATCCCATATGGTGTTCCTCGGCTTCGGAGAGTGATGGAAGAGTCTGTGAGGCATCTCTATTAGAATGCGAGGGACTTGATTGGTTAGGCTCATTATAATCAATGATATTTATACGGGAGTCAGTGTGTCAGAGCTGCGCGTGAGCCATAGTTTGAAATAGAGCCTCCGTCGATTGCCGGTGGCTCCAAGTCCTATATGAAGGGATGACATCTGATCAACTGATCACCACCTCGGCCAGTGCGTACAGCTCCATAAGCATTGTATTTGCAATGGAATGTTGGAATTGCATCTCGAGCAGTGTCCCATAGACTTCTGACTTGATTGGGTTCTGAATGGTGACCCTCCCTAGCGTATACTGTGCCGAAAAGAGCAAGAGTGCACCCCAAGTAGAGTAGGCAGAGAAATTCATGGGATAAACACGTTAATCGGTGTTCGACGACAGTATGGTGTTTCAAATCACACTCTGTAGAGCGACAGGTTGATTGTTTCCATAATCCTGTGGAATGATTTCGTCCAAGGTGATCATCACCCGTTCTGGGAAATAGGGGTTAACCGGGATTTTCTGAGCACACTACGCAATGATCTGTTGCAACCTCTTCGTCTTGCATACAAATTGGTGTTTGGACTAGGCTTCCATGTTGAGAATGCCGGTAGGATCGCTAGTTTGACCTTTATTGTTGACTAGAGTGAAAGCTGGTGCCGGAAAAAAATTGCAGTCACAACCTGGATTGGGCACCATTCCCCCAAAAATGAGTTAATCGCAGCTTAAAGCCTCGTATTTGTTGATCTTGGCCTGTTTCAGTCGTTAAACCCTGATTCAATTCATTTGAGATGGTGCAAATGCTGGTGGCATGTTCCTTGTCCGCAATTCAACGGCTATTGACGGCCAAGGGAGTCGCCGCTCATGGTCGTGTCAAAGAGATAAGGCAGGGTTGGCGATTTGAAAAGGCAAGCTTTGGCGATCCACGTTGCACAAAGTGTAATAATTTGAAACAAGGGATCAATAAATGATACTTCGACGGATAGCCTCGCATCCTTCCTATAGCAGAAGCTAGATGGTTGAACAGCCTGATGAGTCTCCTGGAGACGTGGAGACAGAATTTGCAAAAACCTAATTTTCATCTTAGTGTCTTGGTTGTAGTCTATTCCGGTCTCCTGTGAATGTATACCTGTGAGGAACTACTGGGCATTTCTTTATTTGCATCGACAAGGGCCCCAACACACCTTTCAGCAGCATCATTTTGTTTCATACCTGGTGCTTTATGAAGAGCGTTGCACTGAAGTGCCAAACCATTGCGCCTTATAGGCTTATAAATGCATCTGAGCGACTGTCGGGGCTCAAATTCACAGCATACGCAAAATAACAAGTGATGATTGAACGGTACCCACTCAGACCTTTCAAGTTTCCACGCTAGTTCTGCGAAGGCCATTGATTCTATCTGGAAAGATTGGTGGTCCCCAAGGCCCGCCACTGCCTGCATTACTAGCAGATATTAAATTTGATCGATAAGACCGTCTCGGGTGTTTCCGCGGATCCGTCCATTTTTAAAGGCTTTTAAATGCCTGCGGTCATGTTGTAAGACAACTTCTAGAAGTTAGAAAGCTCATTGATAGCCATCTCGCGATTTCCAAAGAGTGAAATTCACCCTTGAATGTACTCAATTTCACCCTTCCGACATGGCCCAGTGATCGATCCTCACTGACAACACCGCTAAGGACGTAGATCGACCTTGTGGCCCAGGCCTGATGTCATAACATTGTATATCTACTCCCTAGCATCCCATTTACGGTTACTGCTCAAGTACTTTGAAGACTTGGGTTCACAGTTGTAGTAGGGCTCGAGCCACGTCCGTGGTTCCGGGGGTTTGAATCACTGGCATTTTTCAGAGCACTACCTAATAATACATCTTGACGACTTGTCGCAGTAAAAGAGCTATCGGAACTGAGCTATAACAGAAACATATACGTGTGAGTGAAGAAGAGTACATGATACAAATAAAAGTGAAGATAAGATTCGAGGTGAAAATAACAGGAAAATGGAAGGGAGACGGTAAGACCGTAGTTTGAAGTATCAATGCGACATGAATGCTGTTAGTTTCTCATGGAGGAGAAGTCCGATTGCTATATAAGGAACGAAGCGATTTCAGACGCGGTGGGACGGTTAGAAGGGTTGATTTCCCAGCATCTTTGAATTATGGGTAGGAGAATATTCTTGTGAGAGAATGGGCCATCGGTCGACATAATGGGAGTCCCTTTGTGGTATAAGTGTGCAATGATGCTATTCTTGTTCATTAAGTAGAAGGGGGGCTTTCCTGTCGCAATCTAGTGGTTGACGGTTAATCTTGTGATTATTTTAACGCTGGCATAGTGTATGATCTCACCTGTAAGAGGAGACCACCCAAAGCCCAGATATCTGATTCTGGTGATCGTTTCACTCCCGCCAAAATTTCGGGTGCAAGAAAGTAAATGCTGCCTCGTATTAAAGATGAGGTCGTCAGAGTTGTTTCAGGAGATTCATCCATGATTCTTGAGAGCCCAAAATCCGTCAGCATGGCTGTGTAATCATCTCCTATGAGGACGTTGTCCTTTAGGAAGATCAATTATCAAGAAAATTACTCTTCGCCACTATCAACAACTTACAAGCTTGAG
Source organism: Tulasnella sp. 418 (assembly GCA_019632295.1). Taxonomy (NCBI): domain Eukaryota; kingdom Fungi; phylum Basidiomycota; class Agaricomycetes; order Cantharellales; family Tulasnellaceae; genus Tulasnella; species Tulasnella sp. 418. The sequence continues at coordinate 3,770 of WSTZ01000633.1, forward strand.
ATCGCCATGAACAATGGGCAGTTCACGAGTGTGCAGATAGCGAAGCCCCTCCACAATATCAGAAACCTGGACCAGCAGTCGTAAGACAGATTCTCGTTGAGTAGTAGCATTTCAACTCACTAGCTTTAGTTTATCGATCTTGTGCTTCGAAATATAATCACGTGCGTTACCCCGCTTTTGCCAGGCTGACATGATCCATGCACTATTTCCTTGAAGGAGATATCCCTTGACAGAAAGGATGTTTGGATGCGGTGGAAGACCTGAGAGAGGAACGATTTCGCGAAACAAGTGCTTTGAAGAGGAAAAGCTTAGTGATGCGAACAATGCTGTCAATTGAACCTGCCTACTTTCAAGAGTCTAACATAATCATCGTCCTTGACACGGATAACCTTGATAGCAACCTTGATAATCATGGTGCTTAGTATGAAAAAGTAAAACCGGAGATATAAGAACGCACCTCTATTTCCCGACCACCCCATGGACTCTGCGGATCTGGAGTGAACAAGCGTCCTTTCCATACTGCACCATAGGAGCCACTTGCAACTGGGCCATTGCCTATCCTTTCCGCATTACGTCTCACTATCTGGAGCCTGATTGTTTTTTGAGCGGCTGATAACTACAAGCAGGTCATTACGCCAACGCTGGACGGCCTAGATATGTATGCTTACTAGATTAATATTTCCTCTAAGGCAATCTATATGGACTAAGTCCCAATTACCAGGTGTTTCACGCAAGCTGACCGGCCGTCCAAGGCTAGCGTGAGTGGAAGAAATGGCGGATGTGTGTGCAGCTGGGGGTGTGAGCCGCTGATCCAGATCAGAGTTGACACGAACGGAGTGGGCGATGTTTCCTAAAACCTGATGACCATCGAAGTGTGAGCCAATGTTATTGCTACTTTGGGGCGGTGGCTCCGAGTCCCCATCGGCATTCTCATCAATGGGTAGAAAGGGCCAGTGTTTACGGTGACGTCGGGGCTCATTCACAGTCAATGACGTGTAGGCGGGGTTCACAGGTACAGAGCATGGCTGACAGAGGTATTTAGAAGTTAGAGTCATGTCATCATGAGCTTCCAATGACCAGCACGTCAATGGTAACCCACCTGTATGAAGCCTTCCGCCGTCCCCAATGGAGCTCGCAAGTCCGTAATAATATGGATGTTAAGCATCGTAGATTGGGGCCTGGAGTCCTCCAGTTGCCCATCATGATCCGAACTTGGTGGGTTCCCGAGGAATGTGTTCGGCCCTGTTATACCACCACTAGTACAAGAAGAGCAATTCGAGATGCATTCCGGGTGACAAGGCATGTTATGAGAGTAGAAGGTTGAGTTAATGTCAAGGGGGTCTTAGGGACTAAATACCTTTCCTTCAAGTAGGAGCCCAGCACTTCGGGATATCGGGCTTCGTCCCCCTCGTAATTGGTTCATAAGCTCGTTCCTTACGCATAGAGTCACCCATTGTGGACGAGTGCGGTTTAGACGTAGAGGTCAGATATTGGACGAGTCGGATAGCCACTGCTAGTGATACCCCAAATTCATTACCCGAAGAACAATGACTCATAAAGCGCAGCAGTCGAAGCCTACTCCTTCGGTCTCGTATGTGGTGGAGATGTCGGAATCAAAACAAATCGCGCAGGGGAAAAATAGAGGAGTTGGGAAAATCCGCAATTTACGTATTACCGTTTTTGGCCAAAGGTCCCATTGCGGTGGATCCTCGACTTCGGAAATTAGCCACAAGGAAAATTGGCCCGCGAGAGAAAATAAAAACTCACTACCAGGTCGTTACGGCCCTAAAGGGGTCTAATTTGGAGGCATTAGAAGACTGAGATTCGTCAATTGTAGATGTTAGATGTCATACAACCACAATGTGTTCGTAGAGTAGCAAAAATGCTTACCTAATACTATGTCAAGATCCAAATTTTGGATACCATTTTGATATAGGACGGGCCAGGATCCTCTTTTAGACAGGTTTCATTTGAATGCATACATTGTACGCATTCAGTAATGCCTATTTTATGTGCATCTCTTGGGTGTCGAGTCTAGCTTTTCCTCCCACGTCCGTTGGCAAGTTGAAATTTCGAAAGGGTACGTCTTCAATGGGCGGAATTTCTTCGAAGATCGTCCGGCTCATATCAGTGACAAATACGACCGTCAAAAGAATATCCTCGGTGATAGCACAACAGACACCGGACCCGAAGGGCGAGTCACCTTCCAAGGAACCGATCTGGACAAGAGCGAGATCAGAGCAAGGGTACTCAGATTAGCCGGGGAGATCGACCAGTGAGCTGAATTGGGCCAATGCGATAACATAGAGGTCATCAGGATATCGGGCTAAAGGACCTGCAAGCACAGCATACTGGCTGGAACTTCACTCTAGAGTTAATTTTTGATGCTGCGGGAATGATTCTGGAAAGGCATCGAAATGCACCGCATTCACCTGATTAATGGTACTACGGTATGGATGACCTCGGTGATAGGCTTATATCCCATTGCGGTTTACCTATTCAGAGTTATCATTGCATATGACAGGCCAGATTGAAATCTAGGAACACACCAAATGAACTTTCGATTCGAACATATGTCGTCGATTCATCTTCAAGTTCACGTGGTCCCTTTTGGATCATGCGTGATTGTCTTGAAAGACACATAGCCGCAATGGAGCAGTGCGTTACTCTATGGATTCGCTGACGGCAAAAACCACGTTGATACCCTGAGCCTCATGGGACACACATCGTAGAAGTTGAGCACACAGTGGATAGTGGCAAAAAGACCGCATGTTTCCGATTAAGAGTTGCATCAGAGTATGAACTCGTCATGACATACTCCATGGCGTCAAGCACAGCCAATCCCCCACCACGCGAACATTCCTGGCCAATGAAAAAAATGAACCAAGTCAAACTGTTCTCGCAATGAACACAGAGCAGCCGAAGCAAAACAAAGTACTTACAAAGCCAGTAAGCAAGATGTAATAAAGAAGTCGCACTCGACCGTAAAAATCGAGTGACAAAGAGTAACCTAATTAGACAAACGATGGATATTGGGGTTAACCAGACTGGCCCAAAAAGGAGAAGGAAACGCTCGGATCATTGTTCATCGGAAGGAAGCCTATGGAACACTGTGGAAGCGGATGATAAAGAGGGTAAATAGATATAACGGACGCATCTAGGTTAGAGATTTCTAGGACGTGGAAAAGCACCCAACATTTTGGGAGAGAGAGATGCAAGAAACGACACGCTTATCTCTTAAGACAGAATTTGAGGATAAAGAGACCGTTCATGAACAAGTTAGGGAGGAATGGATGTGTGGTCTAACGAGACTCGTATGAGTGAATGCCATCTCTTTACTAGGCTCTTCCAACAGCTGAATCAACACCCGAGTATCGATTAGTGTCACTATAAGCTCCACTCACACTGCTACCACCAACAGATAAACTCGACCTAAACGGATTCTGATCACTGATAACCGTCAATCTCGATCTAGCTGTCGAACTCGCCCCATCCATTCCTCTATACGCGTCCTCCTCTCCACTCGTTGTTGTGACATAGGAACATACAAACTCTCATCCCTCCATTCACGGATGTAGTTGCGGTAGCTCCGCTAAGAGATCCTTTCTTCGAGCGCTTCTTTTTGTAGGCTGCTAACATAGCATCTGGAGACATAGCGTTTGATTCGTTGTGAGCTGGCATGTATTGGGATGTTGCGCGAGAACGAGTTAAGACGTCTGAAGCTGTTGGTATTCGATGGAAGGAGTGATAGAAGGAGGAATGATATATCCATCGTTGACGAGGTTGGTGGTGGAAGTAGGTGTGACCACAGGTCATTCGACCCGTTATCTGTCCACATCACTATTAAAAAGAGCACGTGAGCGACGATATCCCATATCTCATATGATCGGTTGCCACTTACCGAGTCGGTGCGGGCATCTTCAAAAGTACTCCATCAACACTAGGTCACCAAGCCTAGCCCTAACCTGATCCGGTGTCGGCGTATAAGGTCCCTGCGTCTGAGTTGGGCTGAGTTGAAGCCGCGTTTCCAAGTTGTTTTGCAGAGTAAGCGCTCATCGGAGGAACCGGAGGAATGGCATCATCATCTGAAGCATTCTCACTTCTATGATACGCATTAGTTAGAGTACTACTCGAATTCGTAGTGAACATGGACGAACGATCATAAATCGAGTGTTGTTCAGTGAGGGACGAGATTGGTGGAGCATGAAACCCGAGAGACGCGGGCTTGTGCGTTGCTTCTGATAGTAGATCCACGAGGAAGATTCAGCCCCATCGAAGGTAGAAGATGGACAAGGTCCGTTACCAGCAAGGAAGGGTGAAGCGCGAGTGTATCTATGCCCGGCTGTGACATGGCAATTAAATATCTGACGGCGCCATAGAGCACCTCGGGATCATTTCTCCCATAACAGCCCTCAGACACATGACAACTACACTTCTTGTAGCCCTCGACTTTATACACCCATATGAATAACGATTGGTATTGGTATTCTCAGAGGATGCATGCTGAGGCGGTGGTTGGTTGGAAACATTTGAAGTTTGCTGTGTCGGTGGATTGGGAGGTTGTCGATGCGGGTAACAGGAGCGGGGACGCAGCCGGGAAAGGAAAGGACAGGGATATGCTGCATAAGGGTTATGGTGCGGCCGGTGAATCGCAGCTTGTGACACCATGGGTTGCGGATGTATTAGGTGGATGAGGATGACGAGGAGAGGGATAACACGGAACACCGGGATGAGTGTCAAACCAGTTCAGGTTTATCACGTTTTCCGCGTGTGCTCAATGGGGACAGGTTTTATCATAGCACTACAAATAATTGTAAAGTCTTGACAACTGAAGCGTACATATGTGGTTGAGCGTTTATGACTTGTCAACTTGATAACGAAGGGGAAAGGCTGGTGGGAGGGTGGTTACAAAGAACTATAAAAGAGGGTAGTGCAGACGCCAATCAAGAGAGGTCACGTAGCATCACGACTGGATTTCCACTAGAATCGTGGGCAGCTGGGCTTGCCATCAGTGTGAAAAGATGGGATGGCGATTGGTCAGAGAAGCAATCGTAGTTTGGTGTGCCTGCTTCTTAGGTCTCCGTGTTTTCCGTCACCATGGCATTATTAATGTTACACGTGTAAGCCCCCAATTGCCAACGACGTCGACACACAGGAAACATGAACCGATGTTTCTATCCAAAACCCATGAGAGCCATTCGAAAATGCCGTTATAATTCTTTGACATGCTTGGAAGCACAGCCCCTCGAAAGACAACGAAGAATCATTACCTTATATAGTAATCCAGGAGCGGAAACCTTCCTTATATGGCAATGATTTTTCGTTGTCTTTTGAAGAGTTGTGCTTCCAAACATGTCAAAGAATTATAACGGCATTTTCTCGTTGTTCTCAAGGGTTTTGGACAAGAGACATCGATTGCTGTTCCCTGTGACAGAGGATATCTCCCATATCATAATACAGAATTGTATGCGTGTGAAATGGAAATGAAGACAACATAAACTAGATGTATAAGTCCCAATATTGCTACCTGCATAGCATTTCTTCCTTTGCCCAGGGAGGTCTAAGTAGTGCCAGTTCTTCATCATAATGTTCATAGCCGAGTCTTCGCTATCTACAGTAGCCCTGCTACCGGCGTCGTTTTCTTGAGCTTCCTTGATGCATGATAGGGTGTGGTAGGGTGGAAGCAAAACCCAAAGTAGGAGTATATATGGAGGAAGAGGAAGTTGGGATTGCCCTGATAAATGTAGTAAATCAGACCGGAGACAATAAAGAAGAGATTCCGATCACAACTTGCCTCTTTGATGGAAGTGCAAAATCAGGTGACGGGCTGACACGACTGTCCACGCTACAATTACTACTACACAGGGAACAGCAATCGATGTCTCTTGTCCAAAACCCTTGAGAACAACGAGAAAATGCCATTATAATTCTTTGACATGTTTGGAAGCACAACAACGAAAAATTATTGCCATATAAGGAAGGTATCCACTCCTGGATTACTATATAAGGTAATTTATTCTTCGTTGTCTTTCGAGGGGCTGTGCTTCCAAACATGTCAAAGAATTATAACGGCATTTTCAAATGGTTCTCACGGGTTTTGGATAGAAACATCGGTTCATGTTTCCTGTGCTATGTATATGGACTTTGCTGAGATCTGACCATGTCAAAACTCCTCTATCACTGCCTCATTTTCGACGATCCGGCTGAGCTCTGATTGTGTGATACATTTCCTAATAACGTAGCAGCCCAGATCCATAGCTCTTTCCCGAAGTCGTAGTCGGGGTCGTACTACTAGGAGTTCGTTTGCGAACAGCATCCGAAGTACCGGCAGTTCCCAGTAAATGAGGTGTTGAACCATTCCCAATTCCGAAATAGTATTCAAGTTATTCCACTGTGTTGTAGTGATGACTGTAGGAGCCAACGTTTGTCTGTTCAGTTATCTGCTCAACCGACCAGATGACTTCCCTATATTCTCTATTAGAGAATTGGCGGTCGCGCGTTAATGGGAATCGAATAAACAATTATCAGGTTGAATCTTCGTTATATCTGCACAGTAACTAAGTACACCTTTATATACTAAATAAGTGGTTCAGTAGTTAATATCAAAGAATATACCCGTAAAATCACGAAACTGTATTAGTAATGTTTGATATCACGTGACATGCTGCCGTTTTTCTGGGAAAACCATCAGGGTGGATGAACGAAACCATCAGGAATGTCAGCGTTGTCAATTCCGTGTTCACTCCTCGACAAAAAATGAAAAGTTCTCTTCATGAACATAAGGCGAGCTAGAGAAACGAAACAACGAACTTACAAAGCCAGTAATCGATCGAGGTATAATAAAAAGTGCCACACTCTACCGCGAGAGTGAGCGAAATTAGACATTGGGTATGGGGTAAACGAGACCGATCCCAAAGAGAATACTCGGGTTCATCGTTCGTCGGGAAGAAGCCTTATGGAACACTGGAAGGGATGATAAAGAGAGCAAATGGATATAACAGAGGCGTGCATGTTAGAGATTTCACAGCCAACAGTTTGGGAAGGAGAGGTACATTCAACTAGATACGTATACGGGAGTTGTACGGCTGCGGAGCTTGTAAGTGACTCATGATCAAAGTGCCAACAAAACCTGACGTGCATCGCATTGCCCTATACCTAGGGGGTGATATGATGGCGTCTCTGAAGGAGTTCGGCGATTTCAAACGCAGTAAGTCGACTTGCAGTGTCGATACTCCAGCATCCCCGGATCACAGGAACGAGGATGGTCGGATAGGAGAATGAATCATCGACTGATATGATCGGAGTTGCCTTGTTGTACAACGAAGCGAGGACGCGAGGCGGTTCCATACCATGGAAAGGCCGCTTTCCTGAAGCTATCTACATAGAGGTTACTCATGTGAGCATTCGAGTCGGGAGGTAATATATCGTACTGTGGTATCACCTGCAAGATCAAGCCACCCAGAGCCCAAATGTCTGATTGCGTCGTTCTTCTTTCTCCTGATAGTAGTTCAGGGGCGAGAAAGTGAAGAGAACCTCCTATGAAAGTTGAAGTCACAAAACTTGTTCCGGTGGACTCTTCCATAATTCTTGAGAGTCCAAAATCGGTAAGCATTGCAGAGTAATCATCTCCAATAAGGACATTATCCTGAGCAAAAGACATCAATCACAAGGGACGATCCGAGAGAACTGACCACCTACAGTGTTGAGATCACCATGAACTATAGGAGGGTCTTGTGAGTGTAAATAGCAAAGTCCCGCAACAACATCAGAAATCTAAAAGGAAATGAGAAGACGATCGCCAGACTGATTTAGTGTAGTTACTGACCAGCTTCAGCTTATCAACTGCATTATGCCGCCGAAGGTACTGACGTGCATTGCCATTCTCTTGCCAAGGTGATATGATCCAAGCGCTGTTTTGATCAAGCAGATACCCCTTGATCGGGACGATATTGGGGTGTTGTCTGAGGTTGTAGACAGGATAAATCTCCCGAAACATTCGCTGCATCCACTGTAGAGTCAACCTCCACAAACTCCTATGATTGTAATCGTCTTCAAGGGCCATACCTTCAAAAGTCGATCATGGTCTTCATCCCCGACAGTTATGACTTTAATAGCGACCTACGCAGGTTTAAATGTTGTGATAAAGCAATCAAGGATGAGCGAGGATCTCAATGCCCACCTCAGACGGGGGTGATTGTGGTGGGTTGAGATATCTACCCCTCCAAACTGTGCCATAGCTTCCTCGTTTGAGAGGTTCCTGTCCTGTTTTGATAACATGTCCTCTTACGAGCTGTAGCCTTGAGGTTTTTTGTGCCGCAGCCAGCTATTAAAGAGCGTGAGGTGCTGTTGGAAGTGTAAGAATAGTAGGTTTGGCAAACCAGGGGCGTGTTTCGTTTGAGGGACTCGATTTGAGCCAGGTTCCAATTTCCAGGACACTCACTCAGACGCGATGGTCTTACTTGCCATGGATGACGGGCAACCCAACTATGATGATTAACATCCGGCTCTGGGATGAAAATGGAGGACCAGGGTGTAAAGAACAATGCACAGTGAGAACTGGGTGTAACGGGGTAGTCACCACAGGAGTGAACCATAAAAGCGTACCATTGAGCATGTGATTCTCCTCATCATCGTCTTCGACGATTACTGGATGAGGCCATGCATGTCTAGACGAAGATGCAATAGTAGAGAGCTTATGAGACATCGTAAAATGAGGGAGAGATGATGGCACAAAGTCGTCGTGGTAGTTCATATACTTGCCTGAGGGTCGTGTTCAACCACAAAAGATGGCACGGACTTTCCCCCGAGTTATCAAAGATCCAAGGATCCGCAGGAACTCTCGCGATAGTAACTATTGTCAAATTATCGGCCGTGTTAAGCTGAATATACACAGTAACGGGCTATCGTAAGGTGGCGGGATTTCCGCCGTACTTTGGGGAAGAATCAGCAGGTAATTGTCGAGAAGTGCGATCACCACGAGGTATATAGGTCCATGTATCACTTGATGTAACTATCTCAGCCAAATGTGCAACTACTCTGTTTAGAAGATTATACTTTGTTTAGGTTATCTACTTATGTTGCTCATCTCAGCTGGGCGATGTTCGTGACTAATAGCACCGCGTTTCACTATCGACTTTCAAAAATTTGTAGACACCAAATAGTCGAGATATGTAAACGTTATTTGCACGAACTTCTGTGGATCC
>WSTZ01000635.1:0-10985 GCA_019632295.1 Tulasnella sp. 418
ACCATCCAATGTCTACTACTACGCGTCGTCAAGCATTACTGTCATGGGAAGTTGCACTCACCGACTTGCTTCAAGCAGCCTCTGTGTACATGGATAGAAGCTCCAGACTTTGTCAACACCTATTCAATCACGGAGGAAACGCTCCTGGTGACATATCCTTGGGCGATGCTCTTGAACGCGTCGAGAATCGACGAGGTGCCACTCAAAACGTTGCAAAAGATATCTATGACGTGACGAGCAACTTTCTGGTGTGTGAAAACGATCATTGTGCTATAAAGGTCCATGACTCAAAGGATTGATTTTCGTAGGGCTGTAGGAATATGTGGGACGCTCTCGTGCCGTTTAACAAACTCCCGCCCGAGGTACTATCTCAGATTGTTCTTTTTGGCTTAGAGAAGGAGGAGGAGGAGAAAGATCGCTATGAGTTATTCATGGATTCAGAGATAGCCTATGACACCGCCTCGGAGCACGACGTACCAGACGACTGGCCGCTCAATAAGAATGATCCCGAGCATGACATCATATCCTACAAAAAAACCATTCCATTTCCCATTGTATTCTCCCATGTGTCTCGAAGATGGCGAGATGTCGCTCTATCGACTGCCAGAGCTTGGACATTCATTGACTTCGGCAAACCAGATGCTTGGACTCGGGAATTTCTGGCGCGTTCTAAACGATCTCCTCTCACCGTCTTTATTGACGTGTATAGCAAGAAAATTCCTTCAGCAGACGAGAGAGTTGCTGAAATTAAGGAAATTCTCCTTCCCCACATCTCTCGGATCGTTTCCCTCGAAGTCAAGTCTCGGTATGGATACCACCAGCCCGTTATTCTCAGCTCAATCTTCGAAGAGAAGAAACTTTTCCGTCCTCGTCGACTCAAACTTCAGTCGGAAGAACGAAACACACCTATTGATATAATATACTGGTTGGATTTCAAGCTCTACGCGATGGTGCGGCAGGTCCCTGAAGAATGCATCGACTCTGTTCGAGAGTTGGACCTGACCCGTGTACATTTTCAATGGGACCACCCAATTTATCATAACCTAACATCCCTCCGGTTGGCTTCCATTATTACGTGGCAACACATGCTCACCAAGAAACAATTGTTTGCAGTTTTTGCGGCGTCACCCAACCTTGAGAGGTAAGCTCATCCATATCACGTATGTCAGTGTCTGTGGATGACATATGTTCATTCCCAGTCTTGCACTAGAGAGTGTGGAGCTTGACAGTCCTGACAATGATCCCAAAGATCCTTCTACATTGAAGACAGTAACTCTAGCACGACTTCATACGCTGACCCTGGCAATCAAGCCCATGCCCACGTCCATGATCGAAACCAGCAACTATGGACATTTCCCACTGCAAGTGCTGACAACGCCTAATTTGGTTCGCCTCAAGTTAGTGAGGGTTACTGAAATGAAGTCTCTCGTTGGATTTGTACGTCGTAACATCCAAGTCAACGGTAGGACTAGAAGGAAGGCTTCCACAGTGCAATACCTACAGTTATTGGATTGTTGGCTCACCGAGAAAACCCTCAACACGATTCTTGCGGATATGCCAAACATTGTGGATCTCGGTATCAAATCAGGTGCTGGCCTTACGGAGAAAGTACTCCAATCCTTCAAAACGACTCCAAAGAAAACGTCTCGCAGCAAGCCTACGCTCCCACAACTTCATACTCTTCGATTGGTTACGTGCTATATCACCTCAGTGGACACTTTGCAAGACTTGGTCAGGAGGGGAAAGCTAGGAACGCAGCAAGGTGTTTCTGCGTTGAAGAAGCTGGTAATCATTGACTGCGGCATATCACCAACACCCCTTCAGTGGAGCTGGTTTTTTGAGGAGGTGGAGAAGTTCGTGCTCAAAGAAGTGGAAGAAACTGGGTCAGAGGACGAAACCTCGGATGATTCAGATTAGTTTGAGCGAATCATAGTTCTGTTAGAATAACAAGTTTTGAACAGAGACACAATCTTGGGCTTTGCACTAGCAATAATCACAGAACTGAAACTGTCCTTTGGTGTATCTGTATACACGTTTATATAGGCGTTGCTAAGAGGAAAAAGTTTTGGAAAAAAAAGGCAAAGAAAAAAAGTGGGTATGCCCCATATGCGGCGACGGTTGGGAGAATGAAAAAGCTAGATGTGCTAAGTTATTGAGGAGTTAAACGAATGACGATGTAGATGATGCGGCTAAAGTGGATGGGGGTCTTTTGTTATGGATTCAGTTTTACGTCGTGAATCATGATTGGGGAAGCGCAAGCTACGACTATGCATAAACTGTTCGAGATCCGACAGGGAAGAAATTAGAAAAGGAAATTGAAGCTCGTCCTACGTATGGGATAAGGGTTTGAGATACAATCTATAAGGAGATCCCTTGCCGATATTCCCAGTAATAAGACGGCATCATGCTTTACCCGAGCGTTTATCGCCTTGTTGAACCAGGAGCTGCGTATTGAGCGGCTTCTGGGTCATATCGGCGGGCGTCGCCGGTTTTTTCGTCCTGCGCCTGTCTGGCATTTTGAGCGTCTAGAGCAGCCAAAGCTTCGGTTGCATTTCCGATACCAGCACGAGTACCCCATCCGACCTGTAGAATAAAGCGTGTAAGTGACTAAAAGCTAATGATCACGTAAAATCGACAAACCTCGTGCAATGTGAAGAGAGCGTAGATTTTCATGATGGCGAAGTAGTAACCGAAAGCAATGAAAGCGGGAACGTGAATGATATCCTGTGGACGCTTCCAAAGATGGGGAACGAGCTTGAGGGTACGAGTGACAGTCAACCAGGCGGCGTATGAAAGGAGAATTTTCCTAGATTTGTGATATATAATTAGCATTTTGCAGTATCACAAGACAAAGCAGTAGCTTGACTCACCAGATCGGCAAGTGGTATCCACCGGGTCTAGTGGACTTGACGCAGAGGTAAGCGACGAGACATGGTCCGACGAGCAAGGTCAAGGGGTTGAACAATTTATCAATCTACAAAGGGAGAAGATCAATTACAGTCCAACAGCTTTGTGAAAGTCTCTTACCATGGTGTACGTGCAGTAAGGATGTCTTGACCAGACGTGTCTCTCCATAAACAAGGAACGAAGATCAGATCGCCACGTGTTTCTGGTCCATCGCAAGACTTGGAGCAAGAATCTCCAGTTGGGCTTCATGGTACTGAGAAGCTCGGCCTCGGGGCAGCACTGAATGTAAGTGTTCCAACCATGGCCGACCATCCAACGGGTGAGGAACTTGTCGTCACCAGAGTTCAAGTGGTACTTTCCGAGCCAGAAATCGTTGGTGAAACCGTGAATGAATTCTGGATCCTTGAGAATGATGGTACGATAGGCAGCGGTACGACCTGAGAGACATGGGACACCTCCGTCGATGTGAGTGGAAGCCGAGATTTCGATGTTACGGATGGAGAGACGGAAGGCAGCGAGAACTTCCCAGACAGTCATGCTTTTACCGACGGGTTGCACTCTCTGGGATGTTCCGACACCTCCGACCTTTTGATCTTCGAAGCAGGCGAGGATGTACGGAAGCATGGTAGGTGGCCAGATAGCGTCGTCATCGGCGAAGACGATGATATCGGTGGTGGTGTTTCGAATACCGTGAACCATCTGCAACCGCTTGTTGGCGAAGGGAACCGTCAACACTCGCACGCGTGAAGGGTCGACCGAGTTTGCCAATTCTTGGAGAGGGCCCAGCATTTTTTCTTCGGTGATAATGACAATTTCCTTTGGTTTACCCTTTAGCCAACTGCGGGCAGCCTCCTTAAACTCCTCTCCGGCATCGATGGTGGGGACGATGATGGTGACATCCTCTGAAGCGACGTAGGTTGGGTTGATGGGAAGAGGGATTGGACGGTATGTCTGAGATGCAGCCACACGAATCAAGAACCAGAGGTAACGGTAAAAACTGCGGAAGAAGAAAAACATTGGTCAACGCCAAGCCCCCCATAGCAACGACACGTCGGAGACGATGCTCACCCAATGATACCAAACGGTACGACTAAATGACAATGAAGAGAGAGCGTGTGCGGTGTCGCGCACAAGGGTTAGTGCTGTGATAAGATCAATGCAAGGGGGATCACTCACAGACTGGAAAACGATCCGCTGTGAGATACAACATTGTTGCAACAGCGACTGAAGACGGCTATGAAGAGAGTACAGTTCACTTATAGCAAAGGGGGAAAAAGGAAGGAGGAATGAGCGGAACCGCCGTTTTTCAGTTGATGCGCGTGTCGCAGGCGATGAGGGAAGGGGAGGTAAACGGGCAAACGGGCACTCGGACACAGTTCAAATCGTACTCCGACCATCACCGCCTTCCTAAAGGGGCCATCTCGGCCATCCCCATTACTCACGGTTTGACGCGCAGCACAGCCCAGCAACCGGCATCATCGGAAAGATGGCGCTTGATTACATATTATCAACTAGCACAGCAACAAAAGAAAAATATACGAAATCTACTGATTATCGAGCTTGAAGACATTGGTATCAGTGATCCACTGCCATCGTCCTTCCAGGTATCCATTTGCAGTGTCCTCCAACATCACTTCATTCCGTTTCAGTACGTAAACCGTCTTATCTGTCACCTGCTGTCGAAGCTGCCCAATGGTCTCTGGTTCAATTGGCCGCTCAAGCAATTCTGAGAGCGCTTCCACGGCCTTCTCCAGATCCCTAATAAACCACACTCAGAATTCAAGTTCCTGCGTACGTCACGAAACCGCTTACCTCTGGTTATCCTCGAACAGTTCCTTCTGATTGCCCTTCTCTGTTAAGCCGATTCCTTTTCAGTAAAGCCACGACTTTTATCTAAAATCAATATACCCACCTAGGTAATAACCCATGGCGTAGGTCCATTTAAGAGTCCTTCGGCACTTGATGACCTCATCTACAGCTTTCTTGGCAAACTGGACCTCAATCCATGTCAAATTAGAGGTAACTTGCATTTCCTCCATCTTTTTCTCCGTCTTGGCGTACAGATCTAGGGACAATCGTGCGGATTGCTCGTGGTTTGCCCACCGATTGTAGTACTGACATCATCGTTTACACGGTCATTGTGGCGTCATCCTTAACAATGATAAAGAATCGCTTACGTGAAGATAGCGTTCTAATGAGGCACGGCTCCGCGATTGTGCGTCGCGAGCCTCTACGCCTTCCTTTTCTTCGTATCGATTGCAGGAATACCAGGCGTTGCCGTGTTCAGACCATGGTCCCATGCAAACCCAGCAGAATTCGTTTTTACACTTTTTGCACGTCATGTGACTGTTTAGGTATCAGTACCTGATTTGTAAAAGAGGACACAGAATATCAACTCACTTGCATCCACCGTTCTTCTCTATTGTAGATTGGCATTTGGGACATTCCTTGGTATTACTCTTGATCCAATTTGCTGTTTCACTGTCATCCTGGCATTTCTTCAACCACATCCTCGAGATACGGCAGATGAGTGGACGGTGATCACCATCTTCTCCGCAACCAAAGCAGAAGTCGTGATTATCTCCACATGTAACAGTTGGTACAACTGTCTCCCAGCCCGACTTGGTAGCACCAGGACACTGCACTGTGTAGTGGCAACCAGGAGCTGGGCAGTATCGCAATGATGACTGACACTGCACATAGTACCGGACGAGGACATCAGTGAATTTCTTCTTCGTTTCTTCGTCCAAAAGGGTTGGTTTATTTCCAAGTATAAACTTGTCTGCAACCTGTTGGTTACAACCGGACTCCATGCACCGAATAGAATGCTCTCCTTCTTCCCTAATCTTGCCCGAAAGGTACGTGGACCAGCAATCTGTGCAGAACACATGGCCACAAGAAAGCGAGAAGATAGCGGATGGTTCAGATGGTTCACAACAGCAAATGGGGCACATAAAGGCCTCAGGTGCAGGTGGTGGAGGTAATGCGGCCTCTTTGGTAGCTTTTCGGGTGAGCTTGCGGGGACCAGAGGAGGAGGAGGCAACAGGGACAGGGGCAGCAGGTGTTGTCGTCGGAGCGTTTGTCGTCGAGATGCCGGCTTTTTCAAGCACACCCTCCGGATCCTCCATGAACTTGTCTATTAGTTTCTCTCTGTTCCATTGCATGTGTCTGAGAAGCATGCTGGCTGTGCTGATCTAAGTGAGCCGAAATCGCGTTAATAAAGCTGTCGCCACTTAGGTGGCAAGACAACGAGGAGGATACTTACGTCGACTTCGAGCATGGATGAGAGGAGTTCAGCCTCCTTCGCCATAGATTTTTGAATATCTTCGTTTGCGAGATTCTCGTAGTCAATTTCATAGGCTTTACGCTTGCTCTTTCCAGCTCCAGTAGTCACGCTCATATCCATTCCAAATCCAGCATCGTCATCGGATTCTTCTTCTTCAGAGCCTGGAGTAGATCCTATGGAAGGGATAAGGACAAGTCGCGTAAATTTCAAGGAAATGAATGAATTGAAGGATAAGCGCATTTTGGAAATTGTGGTGTGACCTTACCTTGGTCTGATTGCATTTGATCATCATCCTCTTCATCATAAAGATACTCTTGGTCCGAGTCCTCGCTCATGTAGTCGCTCATTTGTGATACTTTCCTTTGGATTCAATGAAGAGGTGTTGTCAGTGGGTGGCTGGTCGTGGGTTTGGGGCGGAGGATCGCGCGAGCCCGTTTGCGCTCATTTAATCCAGGACTGACACAGATTAGTCAGCACAACAAAGCACCGTTTCGAGAAAATGATCGGCACAGGTGAGACCATTTTGCCATTTTACACATGCTACTATTCTCTCTTCATACAGCCACAATGAACCAGATGTCCACGCTCTCGACGCACATATATAGCGTAACTAATTGCACCCGTCAAAACCGAGATAAAAGATGCCAATGCCGCCCAGCGAAATTCGGAAGGCTTCGAAAAGACCATAATAATGACATATCTTGACGTGATGGGTGCGTATCAGGACATCGGATTTCGCAAAAGAACGACAGCAGTACCTACTTCAAAATCTCTGCCGTGTTTTGCATCATTATTTGAAGGGATGTCCTGGGTGGCGAACAAGATCAGTCACATATCAAATATTGTAAAGTGGATCAGCTACAATGTGTTTCTTTTCGGATGGGAGGCAAGAGCAGTTTGAAGTTGTTTCGTTTGAATGAGGTCGAACGTCCATAGTCCAACTCTAGAGGCTGCCATACCTTCGATTAACGTGATTAGCGCCAAATGGAGTTACTTCAGCTTACTCAAGACTTACCTCCAAAAAGCAGTATTCCGACCCAAAATGGTCCTCTATCGGTTTCCGTTGGTCTCATGATATAGAATGAGATTGATACTGGGACCAGGCAAATCACCTCCGACCTAATTGGAATTTAAAGGAAATTAGGAACCTAGTTTAAGCCATTATGGATTGTACCAACCAGATGCTCCAGTTTCCTGCTCTTATAGACCCAATTCGAGCCTCCAAGGGTGATGCGGCCAGGGTACCCAACAATCCCATGATGACGCAAAGACCTCGCATCTCAGCAAGGAAGGCATCCGTATAGGACCGCGTCTTCAAGAAGCCGAGCATAGTGCCATCAAAGCTTCGAATGGTATGTCAAAAGTGGCTCCTCAAGCTTTATGATTTACGCACGACAGGACAGTGAGATAGAGGAACGAGATAGAGAGCGATGACAGAAACACAGGCAATCTAACAAACTCGTTCCATTCTCTCCAGTTATCGACAAAGAACGAGCGAGAGCTTGATATCCATGAATCAGAAGCTACAGAACCATGCAAGTCCAAAGGATCGAGATCTTCATCAGCATCGTCCCTTTGCTCGTCTTCGCGCTGTAGGGCCGGAAATCTGGAATACACGATCTTGATCCAATGCATCTCGAAAAATAGGCCAATCGTGGAGCTGAAGAGAAGAACCTTGATGACTTTTTTATAAGAGAGGATGGACGTTAAGAAGGAGACAAAAAGCGGTGCCAAAAGCTGGCATGTTAGATCAATTCGCCTTAGCCAGGTATTGATCAGCGACAAGGATCTTTCAGAGCCCTCAGAGATACATGTTGGCCAGTCCCTCTCAACGGCTATTGTCATGGTTGTGGTCGATAATCGCTCGACGCAGCGACAGAAGACGATTACATAAAAGATGACCCAAGTAGAAATGGCGTGAGTGCTATCTTGCATTTTCATCTTTCCTGAGCTCCGATTTACATTGTTACTGTCGGGAGCGGTGAAGAGGAAGAGAAAGGCGGTCAGGGATGCAATGGTGGCGGTCTTTTGGACCAAAATGGCAGCTCGGACAACTTCCAGTTTTCTGTGGTGATCCACGAGGCTACCCGCCCATCGAGAGAAAAGGATAGCAACACCTTGAGAGAGAGTACAGGTGAGATATCACTCTAATCTATAGAGACATGACCTACAGGTGGTCGAGAAACCGTATATTGATGAAGGTAAAAGGGTGGTTCTGAAGTGTTCGATCAGAAGAACATAACTAGCAAACTCGACTGTTTTATCCACCCAAGCACTTTCACATAATCAGCTGAGCAGCTTGAATGGTATCAAGAGATCGGGCGTTACCTTGAAAGATGTTGAATCAAGAGAAAACGAAGCCCATGTAGGTCTAAATCAGTAGGGCGGGCTGAGGTCTCATTGGTATCATCGGGTTCCACAAGTAACGGGGTCAAGTCATCAATCGATGTTGGGGACTCAGGTAATGGAACCAGAGAATATGGGGCTGCAGCCATATTCAGATTGTTGGTGAATCCGTATACAAGGTTGGGTTTCCCTGGATCAGACCACGGGTTTGATATTTTTACGTGAGAAACTCTTTTGCCCGTACAGAAATTAACCCTCTTCTGAATGCAAGATCCCTCCGGATTCGGGATCATTCGCCCCATAAAGTACGCACTTGCAGGTCCTGCCCATTCTGCATACTGAAATTTACAGATCTAAAGCACCTGCAAGTTTCGTAAGAAGTAAAATGCTTCCGGACGAAGGAGGCTGAGCACAGTCACAAAACACAAATGGTTGCCATTATTCCCTCCACGTGACGTTCCCAGGCATTATTCCTACTAGTACCTACTAGTAACAACAGCAAGTTTGCACCAAGTATAAAAGGATAACAACTGTAAGCCCAAGGGTCTGAAGAAGGCTCGCTATTGATAACGTTTACTAAGAACTGATCTACAGGATCATGCCTCGATCCTGGATTGCAAAATCCTCCCTGGCTGTGCTGTTGATGCCTCTTCTCGTCCAAGGGTATCAGACTCCACTCCAGTCGAACCTCGATCATCAGCGGGCCCAATGGCCCTTTGATCAGCATCGAAATAGAACTGGAATCCACGTTTTTTCGTCCGATGGCACCCTGAAGATCTCATCCCTACCGTCGACCGAGTTCACAGAATTGTCACACCCCTCATTTCCTGCCCACAAAGTCCGAATCAAGAAGTCTAACTTTTGCGACAAAACAGTCAAGTGAGCAGTTATCAATTACGCAGACTTCCGAGTGCCTGACCTCTATCCTGCTGCAATTATTAGCGTATATACCGGCTACATCGATTTTCAAGCCCGACATCTGTTCTTCTACTTTTTCGAATCCAGGAAGGATCCAGAGCATGATCCGCTCATGATGTGGATTAATGGGGGCCCCGGTGCCTCATCATCGCTCGGTCTTTTCAGGCAGCTTGGTATGTAAATTGACGGTGCCGCTCGCGCAGCTCGGTGTACCTGATCCACAAACAGGCCCATGCAGTGTGAACGAGAACCTCGAGACTGAATGGAACCCATATTCGTAAGTATACAGATCCGCTGATCTCGGACTAATGCCCTGACTAGAAGCACTGCTCAAGGTGGAATTCAAATTCCTCCATATTTTTCCTTGACCAACCTGTTGGAGTTGGTTTCTCCTATGCCGATTATGGTCTACCGGTCACAACAACGGAGGACGCTGCCGTGGATGTATATGCATTCATTTCCATCTTCCTGGACACGTTCAGTTCTTTCCGGGAAAGACCATTGCATCTCGCGGGGGAAAGTTACGCGGTGAGTCCTACGCACGTTCTAGGGAACATAAACTGAGTTTTTCTATCGTCTTATAGGGCAGATATCTTCCGGTTAGTGCAGAAGTTCTGTATCTCCACTAGGGACTCTCACTTGACTTATGGTTTCTGTAGGTTTTCGCCAGCTACATCGTAGATCAAAATGCCAAGGCGATCGCTCTTGGCGAAAAACCTATCCAACTGGAGTCTATTCTAATCGGAAATGGTGCCACTAACTACATGACGTGAGTGATTTAAGGAATTTATTTACCTGGGTGGTGCTGAATGATCAATTTACAAGACTGGTAGAGTCGTGGTATACCCAGCAGTGCACCAGTGCAACCGTACCTCCAGTGCAAAGTATTTCATCATGCGTAAGAATGAAAATCGCGGTAATTAATTCACCCTCCTAGCTATGAATGAGATATAACTGAATCTCAATTTTACAGCTTCCTCGCTGCCTCAAAATGCTGAGAAATGAGTGTCGAGATCGCAATGATGCCCTAGGGTGTCGTAACGCTGCTGAATTCTGCTCTCAAGAGCTCTCAGTTCCCTATCATGCAACCGGGCGAAATCCGTATGATATATCCAAGGTATGTGCAATCCTGAAAACTTTCGTCGCTGTGTTCATGATCTCTCGTGTTAGATGTGCGAAGGAAAGCTTGAAGAAACGATCTGCTATAGCACCTCAACGCGAATCGTCAAATATTTGAATCAGAAAGCCATACGCAAGGAACTTGGCGTTGATCCATCCATAACTGAATTCTCTACTGTTGCATGGAACATCAATCGCCTGTTTGACCAGAACTTGGACCTGGAACATTCTACCGAACTTTACGTTGCAGGACTCCTTGAGAGAGGCATCAGATTTCTTATTTATGCCGGTGAGCTCACTGAGACAAGAAATCTACTAGATAATACTAAATGTTGTCCTAGGCACCTACGACTGGGTATGTAATTGGATCGGGAACAAGGCTTGGACAGAGCAGCTCGAGTGGACAGGG
>WSTZ01000636.1:0-12967 GCA_019632295.1 Tulasnella sp. 418
AAGTGACAGCGTGAGCTGTTTGAGGTAGGACTCGATCTCGCTCTGCGTTTGATGAAACATCTGAGTGCGCCATTATTCTGAGTGATTTTACAGATGAGCCGAGCGATGGATTAGCTTGGGTGGCATATAGAAACGACTGAGCTATGACTTCTCGACGAAGAACGACTTCGGTGAAGAGAATCCCTTGAGAAATTGGTCTCCACATCCTGCAGACGAGCGAACAACTGCATAGGCTGATGAGTTCGCAATCCGAACGATTCCACATAAATTGTAATACGAGCAGCACGAGTTCCGGTGGTAATAAGAAAGTTGAAGGCTGGGCGTCATGTTTTGGATATTGCTGATATTGCATATTGATCCCAGTCCCTTGAGTCCTCTTGTGGAAGACGATAGCGCGTTTGGGGGAACTCGCATTTAGTCCAGAAGGGAATCGTTAACTCCGAGATCCCGCGCGGTCCCCTGTGATTTTAGAGGCAGTTCTATACCCCTTCCGATCATTAGTCAGCAGCCCATCGCCCGGAGACCACGTTTCCCCTTGTGTTTGTTTTCCCTCACCTGTTGTTTCCCCAACTCCATCATTTCCACTTCGATTTATCCCTTACTTAAAATCCTTATCTCAACTTTCATCCTTTCTTCAGCTGACAACTCTTCAGCCACAAACTCAATACAACGCTGCAGTTCTCATCACTGACTCCATTGAATCAGCTCACTCCACATCACAATTCTCGCAGCCTTCATCATCTTCGGAAACACCCGGTGAGTTCCTAGCCATACTTCCGCCCGCTACCCGCTATCCTTATGGCGCAAATCCAACAGCTCACCGACATACCCAATATTTGTACAGTTAAATTTCCCCAGTGCCAACCTCTCCTCACTTTGTTGTGAAACACATCGACTTATTCTCCAGCGCCATTGTGAGGGCATCAATGACGAGGATATCAGACACATTTAGAACTTCCTACCAGGACCTTTTACTCCCAGTCGCGGAGCGAAGGACTCAACTTTGCCCGCATGTCTTATATCAATAATATTCTATTATGAGTTGGTTCAAACAAGTTGAAGAATATGTATATTAAATCCATCCTTATATAGGAAAGAAGCTCTTATCATAAGTTTCTAACTGTCGTAGCCTACTAGAATAGCAATCTGTTCTCCTAAGTACGTCTCGTCACCAGCTTAGGCGAACCGGATAGAGTTAGAGTAGTGATTTTGGTTCAAACATAATAATAGATGACACTGGGGTTTCGATGGATATTCTTTCACCTAGCTTCAAACTCGTCAACACCAAGAGCAAGAGGGTTGACGTTGATATCTCCTGCGACTCCCTACTGTAACCCTATGCATCCGAAGCACCGATCCAGCAAAGTCAACAGAATACTGTCTGTTTAGACATGCAAAAATGACGTTGACGAAACGTATCAAAATGTGACCATTGCCACTGAAGAATTGTACATGAGGTTTCCATGTCTGCTTGCAAGACTTGACTTGTGTCGAATCGGGGAACTGGTGCGTCAGCTACGATCTAGAAATAGTATTCACCATGTTTGCTCTACGACACATGGAGGACCACGTGACAACGAGGCCAATGGCGAACTTTTCTTTCCTCATTCGAAAAGTGGCTAGTTCCGGGAGCAGCTCCTGAGAGAGCGGGATTCGAAGAGAGCGGGAATAGGATCCCGTGTGCGTGGGAGTAGTCCCCCTGACCTGCGTGTATTCTCTAAGCCAGCAGAAGACAATAGCATCTATCTCCCCTCTTTTTTGCCCCAATCCCAATAAACACGAAAATCTCATCCTTTACATATTGCTGGTAGTTCGTCTACTCACAACATGACATAGATCGGTCGGTTATGAGGTTTGTAATGCATTCCTATGGCCCTTACACCCAGTTATTGCTCGACATAAAGCTCTCCAATTCTGGTCGGCTTGGCATAAACGTGTCGGAAAGTCTAACTCTCTATGTAATGTAAACAACATGGATACTACAATCTATATTAGCTGTAGAATTTGAAACCAATTTATCTTCAAATGCTTCCCCGCTTCCTAATCTACCTCCACGTAAACTTTAGCTGTCCACTCGTTATGGTAGTTTTCTTGACGAAATACAAATACCAATCTACTACATCCATCATATCGAGGCAAAGATGGTTATATCTAAGGTGAAATACAATCGGAGAAGTCGAGAATGTACAGTCTTCCGCCCTTCGTACCGAACGCTAACTTGTGTCCATGGGAATCAAACTTCGTGACATCATGACTCAAGAAGCAGAGTTTATGCTTGGATTGGTGCGTAAACCATTTATCAGTAATGGAAATCTCCACTCTTGGAAGGTTATATATTTCGCTGCTGTGCCCGTTAGGGATCTGCTGCAAGGTCTTGGCATCCAAATAAACGGTGGTATTTGCGTCTTTGCTTATTATGTACTGTCCATCGTGTGAGACATAGAGTGATTCGGCTTGATTTGAAAAGCTTTCGAGAGTCTGTACCAGCGCACCGGTTCTTGTGTCCCAGACGAAGAGAGAGCTGTCGGAGGAATAGGAGACAAGTCCTGTGCCATCAGGCAAGAATGCCATTGACCCAACTCTTCCTAAGTGGCCTTTGAAGACATTGACGAGAACGCCAGTGACCGCATCCCATAGAGCAATGGTCCTATCTGTAGAGCCCGATGCAAGCTTCCTGCCATCTGGTGAGTATGCAAGCGACACAACAGCTCCCGAGTGCCCTTCTAATGTCTTCATTCTTACACCAGTACCCGAGTCCCAAATGATGATGCTTCTGTCATGGGATCCAGAAGCGATTCGTTTTCCATCGGGAGAGAAGATGACTGACTCTACTCTTCCCAAATGGCCTTCAGGACGTGGCTGGGTAGCTCCAACACTAGCGTCCCAGACGATGACGGATTGGTCGCCAGAACCAGAAGCAATTCTTACACCATCAGGTGAAGGCGAGAACGCGACCGACTCAACCGATTCCGAATGTCCTTCTAGAGCTCTCATGATGCTCCCAGTCTTAGCATCCCAGACTATTACCACCTGATCTTTGGAACCGGAAGCAATCTGGGCACCACTGAGTGAGAATGCAACTGAATTAACTTCTCCCAAATGCCTCCGCATCATGTGCAAGCAATCTCCCTTCTCGGCATCCCAAAGGCAAACGGTCCTGTCTGCGGATCCCGAAAGAATTTTCGTTCCGTCAGGTGAGAAAGCAACTGACAAAACACTGTCGGAATGACCTTCAAGAATTTTCAGCAGGTCACCGGTTTCAGCATCCCATATCCTAGCAGTGTTGTCCAAAGAACCAGAAATGATTCTTGCGTTATCCGGTGAGAATGCAACGGATGTGACTCCGCCTGAGTGTCCTCTTAAGGACCTGAGAAGTTCCCATGTGGAGGTGCACCATACTTTGATGGTGGTATCCCCAGACCCTGAAATGATACGAGCACCATTTGGAGCAAATGCTACTGCATTAACCCAGTTTCGGTGTCCACGGAGCAATCGAAAACGGATGCCAGTGGCCGCATTCCAGACCGCTATCGTTTTGTCGATAGCCCCGGAGACGATTTGTCGACCATCCGGTGAATATGCGATTGAGGTGACTCTGCTTGGGAGCCCTTTGAGAGTTATGAGTTGAACGCTATTTTCTGCATCCCAAATGACAATCGTCCTGTCATGAGATGCAGAGGCAATTTGTTTCCCGTTGGGAGAGAAGATGACTGATGTCACACCACTAGCATGACCATTCAACACGAAAAGAGTAGCGCTCCACGTGCTGAGTCTGCCTGTTAACACCTTGACAGACTTGCGTAACTCCCTCTTCCACAACTCAAACAGCAGGCATTTTGGAATGAAAGGAAGAGCAGACTGGTATATCTGTGAAGGGCCGATCGAGATTGCTACGTGAAAATGGTGAACGAGACGATAGCAGTCGTAAAGAAGTGATTCAGTCTCTTTACCCTGATTGCATCACTATCAGCACATAATCACTTGTTTCCGGACATGGCACGTACCTGACACCACTTGCGGGCTCGTTGCAGCACAGGAATAGCTAAAGCCACCTTGCCAGCCAGGCTCAAAATCTCAAGCCAATAAAGGAGATTCTCTTGGCAAAAGAACTTCAAAAGCTCCTCAAGCGCTTCTGTATGACTAGCTTCGGTGAGATGTGAGCCCCAGTGCTCACATGCATAGCGTAGATAAGGCGGGATTCGTGTTCTCAGCAACTCATCTCGGTTGGGCACTTCAGCATTCGTTGCTAGGCCGATACCACAGAAGTCACGTCGAAGTAATTGTTTCATATGGGTAAAGCAGAGGCGCGCAAGATAGCCATGCTGTTCCCCCAGATTGATTTCGAATCGCTGGCCATCGTTCCGTGGGTTGTTAACGAGGAAGTCCGAGAATGAGTTGTGGAAGATACGAAGTGGACGGTCGTCTTGTGAAGGGATAGAAAGGACCGAATAAAGTGGTTTAAGGCCCGAACGAATGGTTTCATCATCTAGTTGAAGGAGTTGCTGTAAGTCTTGGCGTGATAGTGGGGAGATTAATAGGGAAACTGTCCCGAGAACTTGCTGGGTGATACTGAAGTCACGATCAGCAACCAGATCCTCTGACAGCTCCCTGTACATCGAATTGAGACGGTGCAGAGGAAGCGTCCATCCTTTCTGCAAGGGAACCGAAGCAAGGGTCCTCAGCCTTTCTTCCGGCTGCTGATCTCGCACGTCACCAATATACTCAATGGAGACCGCAGCAAAGATGAACAGGCCATCGGCCAGTTTGACCAGACCGTCCTTGTCTGCTTCTGATGGCCATGTTGGGCTTTCAGGTATCATCATCTTAGCAATATTTGCTAACTGATGATCGACGTAAAGGCGAATATCAGGTTGGGCCACCGATGCTTCAAGTTCATGTAACTCGAAGATTCCTACTATCCCAGGGTGATCAAGTTGAGCCTTGATATGAGCCTCGGGCCGACTGGTGATGAGGATTCGGAGGTTGGTCGTGGATTGAACAGCTTGAGCGAGTAGGACAAGCAGTTCATTGGCACTTGAATCATTTTTACATTCGTTGAGAGCATCGAGGATAATGACCGTGGGACGTGAATGCGGCACGGATGTAATCGGTGTAATAACCAACTTCTCCAGTTGGTTGCGCATAGAGGATGCACGAATGTTGGGGTCGGCGTTGATTGCAGGTAAGATGGAGTCGCGTAACGCGGGAACGGAGTGCGCAAGTTGATATGCAATGGTAGCGAATACTCCCGTTGTACTTTGGCGATCATCCTCATATCGGAAGACGAAGCTCGCGACTCGGAAGTCACGTCCACGCAAAAGTTTCTCAGCTGTCCTTGCGATCGTCGACTTCCCCATTCCCGCTTGTCCACTAAGCCAGAAGACCGTGCGCCTTGAGTCGTTTGCCCATTGGTCTATTTCCTCAAGAAGCCGAACGCGGGTACCGGGTAAGCAGAATGATAAGGATGTCTGGGAGGAATTATATCCGACGTTATCCAATCGGGGCTGGATCGCATTCAGTATAGTTTCCTCTTCTACTGACAGCGGTGTGTCAATCACCAATGACGAAGGCTTAAGTTCTGCGTAGTGGCTTACCTGTGTTTATGGTGTTCATCGATTGTGGCACCGCAGAATCTCCCTCCGCACCATCTGCCTCGGGTCCTTCAGCTGCTGCCTTTGATGGGCCTGCCGTTTTGGTCATCTACAACATGGATCTTAACGAGTGAAAACATCATTTTCCAACAAACCTACCTGAAACTTGTTCATCGCTTCGTCGATCCTCTGTTTTATTCTCGAAATGGCGGCATTGTGATTCCAGTCGCCAGTTTCTCCAAAATCCCTCTCGGCGTCGGCGGTAATGTAGTGAATATCACTATTTGTAAAATAGCATTCGTTACCTAATGACCAGGGAAATACCCAAACTTTGAGGCACGTACGAGATGAGCTCAACAATGCGTTGTATATAGGTGTCATCAACAAGATCTGGCAAAATCTCTTCTGGTTTCGTGAGGGTTCCAATCAAGCACCGCAGATGTCCAAATAGTTGCATAGGTTCTTCTTCATCATTCAGTATCCTCTATACACGCCGTCAGATGGGGCCTTGAGAAAGTAAGTGCACGTACGGTTTTCTTCTCAATAACCCCCAACAATCCGCCCATAGCTGCTTTCAAACCCGGAATAGGTATACCATCTAGGTCCTTACGCATGACTTGAGCACCATTGGAGGGAACAAAAGTGGTCGATCCATTGGAGCCCCCTATAGTCTCCTGCTGGGAAGACAAGATATGCATTACAACGAGAATAAATTTGGATTATAAGTGCTAAGAACCTCGGTGCGGAATCTCTCAGTAGCCGTACGGAGAGCACTGCTAAGATCCAAGAGATTGGGCTGACTTCGTCCTGTGGCCTGAGATATATGGTTACGAGCGCTGTTGACCATACGCTCAATCTCGCTGAAAAACAAGGTAAACACGTACCATTCGACGAAGACACCCCTTTACTCACCTAGCTAAATGATTAACTTGGTCTTGGTTCTGAGTATCCCTGATCATCGGTGACTGAAGTATTTCCGCGAATCCCTTAAGTTCCTTACTTAGGTCGTCATGAGAATCGACGGCGGTGCCTTCCTGCATTGGAGTGGTAGGTGTAAGGATGGCTCTTGCCACTACGTTACTTACATTGAGGTCTCCAAGTAGCTGTATTAATCCGCGTACGGATTGTTTTAATCCTTCGTACTCCACCACTTCACAGCTACGGTTCAGCGAATCAATACTGTCTTGAAGTGGACCAATTGGGGATGCCCTCAATGTTCCCCGTCGTAACTTGTTTGCGCCTGGTTTTGGAGAGAGAGAGCGAGGCCGATCAAGCACTTTCTCAAAAAATATGTCAAACCGACGGCGCATTGTGATTGCGTTGAAACTGGATTCAACGGAAACCAGTCAGGACTAAAACAAGTAACTTGCTCAGCCCGATCTTCTCCGATTTGTGACCGATTCTCTATCGAACGACCCTCAAACTTTCTCGTCAACCTTATGCTGTAGATCGATGATTCGAGAACATTCCCGGAACCTGGCTCGGTGGAGTCATAGTGCGTGCCCCTGCCGCGGCGAATTTTCAGCTCGCTTAATGCTCAGGGTGTTACGTCGGAGATGTTTTCATTTTGATGGGTTCAAGATGGGCTTAGCACAGAAGCACACCCTTACTGTTTCGAGATGAAGAATGTGGTTGGCAGCCTGCCCGTCCACTTCTCGACGCTTGTAGTTGAGGCTCACCTAATAACTTTTTGGGTTTCAACCTCATGTCATGGTGTCCTATGGTAACTCCACCGACCCATGAAATTCTTACACGAGAAGAACACCACCTCAACACCCGAACAGAGCATCGGAACCCAATATCTATCGCGAAGACATCGCTCATCCCGCATAACTGGATTTAGAATAAAGTCAAAAGAATCGAATGCTTTGCACGCAGGGTTGGTAAATAAGTCCCACCTTGTTGCTAGCCAGACACCTAAGCTGTAATAGTGCAGTTGTGAGTCGCACAACCTGGCCAGGTGTTAGTGATTATTCATTGAGAACTGTCGCACTGGTTCTTGTTGAGCAAGGGCATCACCAATCAGAAATATCGTTTTAATAAATCTTACTACCAGGGAAATCAGGGCTTTCGAATTCCTCTCACCCTGTATCCCAAAGATCTGGAATCGCAAGCCGTAACCTAAGTACCTCTTTTGGGTCCCACCACATATTGGCCGGCAACCTCAACGCATCACCGCCCCGTATAAATAGCGTTCATCTCCAACTGCCAAACGCAATGAGGCGGAACGTTCCACGGATTTGCAATGTAACGATAGCTCAGCTATCCTGCGTCGGGAAAACGCAAGAAGGATGAATACTTTGAGGAGTTTGGCGCCGGTAGCGTAGGACTACTTTGGTTCCGGCGATGTATGACTTCTCTGCAGCCTGCGTGGGCCAGGGTTGCATTATTTGTGTATATCAACAATTGGTGGCTTGATCGGATTTAGATGCAGAGCACATAGAGGGCTATATTACCATTATTCGGCGATAGCCACTCCAACATCAGGGACCATACACGCTGCATGTCATAGGGCACTGAGCAAGCATCTCTGAACCTCCACGACGACCAGTGCTCGACATCCGTGTCCTTCTCTCCGTCAATCATGAATAATAACTCGTCATCGGGTAAGTATGGTTATCCTTTGAACCTTCGTGTTTAGAGCCTGAATTGCGAATTTCTAGACCAAAATCTGTCTGAACACCACAATGCGCTTCTCGCTCTCGTGGATATTCTAAAGGACATGGTAAAACACCAGGCTAAAACGGAAAACACCTCAAGACAAGGGAGGGATGGCATTGGTAATGCGTTATCAGTAGAATGGAAGTTCATCAGAGACTAATGCTTGTTGGAACCCATGATGGCGGTCATCACTGTTCTACTGAACTGGAAAAGTAGGTTGCAAATTCAATCAAGGGTCATATAGATATCTTACAAGCCTTCAAATTGGACATGAAGTAACACAGGACGCACAGATAAATTCTCTATTTTGGATCAGTGTGTATCAATCTGGACCAGACGATAGCCACATCACTGATCAAAAATATTTGACCTTTGTGATCCGCATAGCTCTATTCAGCAGCTCGATGCCGAGCTCCTGAGCTTTGCTAACGATGTGCGCCCGCTGGGATCATCAGTACGCCTCATTTGGTCGTCGTATGACATTCGGTGGAGGCTTCATCAAATCCTTCATTTATTTCGCGACAATGCATTGAAAATCTTCCCTTCAAAGAATATGCCGGAACCATCTATTATCAAACCTATTGTGTTGAGTAAACGACATAACGCGAAACACGATCGTCTAAATTTAGCGGCGGTACCAACACTTATGCACAACCCCGAACGTCAGTTGAGCCAAGATCCGGAAGAATTGCCTAAGCAGTTTCAGTACTTAGCTGATGAAATGGGTTTGTTCTTGCGGTGAGCAATGTTTTGTCTTGGATCTACTTTCCGAGTTGTTATAACCCACTAAGAGCCTTGAACCAAATTTTAGCCTTCTGCACGATATCCCCGAATTCACAGACGAAGATCTCCATCTTCGAATCTCAGCTTGCCGAGAAGATCTCCTTTGCTGGGCCTCAGTGCTGAGAGATTACAGAGGTAAGTCTCCGTGTGTCGCTCAGAGCAGAGAATCTGGATCTACCTTGTCCGCTTTTCGATTTTCCTAAGGGAATTTTCGTGCAGCTGCGGTACAACGTCGCATTAACGACCTGTCCGAGGAGGTCGGTGAGCACGTTCGGATCATCAGAGAGTCTTTGCATGCTTTCCGGGAAAGCGGTAAGCCCAAATCATCGAGCTACTTCACCAAGGAATGTGCCCCAATATTCATCTATCAACGGAAGGCATCAAGAACATCAAGCTCGCCCAGACCCAAGCACAAACTGGGTTCCAAAATTTATCTACCGTTGTAAGTCGTTACCCCAGAAGTGCTTTCGCAGAGTTGCTTAGTAGTACGCTTTGATATGCATAACTTATCAGGCTACATTCTTCTCTGCCATGACGGCCTCCACTCTACAAGTGAGAGTTTGACTTTTCAACGCCGCATGAGAGCATATTTCTTACACTAAACTATCCAGTTTTCCTGGGAACCAAAAGAGTAGGTGTCAATTCGACAGTGAATAACGCATTTCTTTGATAAACCCGAACGCTAGTGGGATGCTATCCGCGTTGGTAAATGGCCTCTGGATTGGATCATTGGTGCTCAGTGTGGCATCGGCAATTAATTCCCAGCTTGTATATCAGTGTAAGATTCCATTTTTATTCGACTTCTTAATCTGACATGCCTTTGGCTTTGTGGTGTTCATCTAGGGCGAGCAACCATGTAGTCAGTAAAAATGTCCCACAGATTAGAATATCATAGCGCTAACACTTGTGTCAGCCGATCACCAACAACTGCGTTGCCATGTACGTTAATATCATTGAAACTCTTCTGATAGTGGTTTACAGAACAACCTCTACCGGAATAGGGATGGTATCAGTATGGCTCACCAAAACGCCCTTCATAGTGAGTTACCCAAGAAGCAGCTCAGAGAAGAATTATATACTAATCATATAGCATTCCAAAGTTTCTCATATTATCAGTACTACTATTCTCGGCAGGACTCGTAGTTTGGACCTACTCATCACAGCAAAAACCAGTCGTATCAGTATGCACAACAATCATAGCTGTTGTTGCACTCTTCGCGCTACCTGTCGCATTTCTATTTTGGGTCGCTTTCGAGTACTGGACATTTAGCCACATCAAAGAAGGAACTAAATGGCTAACAGATATGGCGCAAGATATGACGGATGAGATGCGTAAAAAGAAAGAGCAGGGCGTATCACGATGGATAAGGACAAGGCTAAGCTCTGCGAGACAAAGCACCGGCTCGAACGTTGATATTGAACGACACGAGATCTCTCAGGACGAAAATATCGAACAACCAACGGAAGTATCCAACTCCCGGTTGCAGGCGACTCCATCGGCCGAGTCCGGCCGATCGCATCCGGATCACGTTTTGCCGACGTACCTCAGTCAATTATGTACAGATCCTATCGAAATCGGGGATATTGGGACACTGAACGATGAAACCAAAGGTAGGCCAAAGAGAGCAGAGAGTCTCCTTCCGTGCTGATCAACATCAAAGGTCACAACGAGCAATCTATGCCCATGGTCAGGTTCAAGAAGACCATTGAAGGGGTCTTATATCCGCCACCGCAGGACCCGGATAGCGGAGGTAAGTAATCCCTATCACTCACCCGACTTATAAAACTCACCACTGGAAATAACTGCAACTATGCTGCTCTCTGCACAGTAGTCAGTGAGCATCCGTTGCCTCCGGAAAGAAATATATCAAACCGTCAGTCGACATTCATGAGTACCACCTCAGGCTCGGGGTCCCAATCCTTCTGGAGCAGGCACGACACATACGATGATCCTCCCAAGTTTCCATCTGAGTTG
This sequence comes from Tulasnella sp. 418, assembly GCA_019632295.1. Classification (NCBI taxonomy): domain Eukaryota; kingdom Fungi; phylum Basidiomycota; class Agaricomycetes; order Cantharellales; family Tulasnellaceae; genus Tulasnella; species Tulasnella sp. 418. Next base: position 11,011 of record WSTZ01000636.1, read on the forward strand.
ATTTCGACCCTCCGAGGATTTGAGACCTCGCAATTACTATATCAACATCAAACATCTATTCGGTGCTTACAGTTTAGTCCTGATGGGAATTATTTGGCTTCGGGCTCAAAGGATCGTACCGCCATTTGGAAGCAGAATGGAGACGTCTACGAGCTTGACAGGAAATTCGAACAAAGGGACCATGGAGATTCTATTCAAGAGGTGGTCTGGAGCCCCACTGGTGAACATCTATTGTTTCGATCAAGTAAACGGGTAAAAATTTGGACTGTCGAGGTGAGCTCAATCCGCACTAAGAGGGAATGCTAACTAATGGTGTGTATCATTTTGCTCTTTTGATTTCTAAGACAAATAACCTGAACATTATCAAGCGGAAAAAAGCGATTCAATCGACTATTTGGCTTCCAGATGGACACCTTTTTGCCATCATTGAATCTGACTCCGTCTATATTATGGTGAGTATTCTATACAATGCCAGAGCAATTACGATGTAATCAAACCGACCTCTTAGGATTTAGATGGGACCGAGAAAGGTCATCATCCATTCAAGGGAAAGCAAATACATGCCGCAACTTTTGCGCCGGATGGGGAACGCATTATTTTTGTGGCAACGTTAGAGAAATCAGGCCGAGATCTCCAGATTAGTAAATGCCAGGCTGAAAGACGGATTATTGGTGCGTCCCTCCTGCGAGACATTCCACCCAAATACTGAATCTGCGAGCGCCTAATCTACTCAGCATACAATATGGAGACCACCGAAATTGAGGACCAGATGCCGGTTCCATTCAATGTACGGAGTGTTTCTGTGAGCAGCGACGGTAAACGAAGTTTGGTTTCTTATGAGGATGCACATCCTCCAGAATTATGGCGGATTCAAAACGTTCGGGAGAACAAAGCCGCAATAAAGCTGCACTTACACTACGCGTGTCATATTACTGAGCTAGTCAAATTCACAGGACCATCATGCTTCGGGTATGTGTGAATCGACATATATTATGTAACTCCAGTTATTCTGATACATATCTTCAGAGGGGCAGAAGATCAATTTATCCTGTGTGCCAGCACAAGTACGAATACGCCACACACGGTCTAACACGGAGTTGCTGATTCATTACTTACTATCAAATAGGCGGGAGGATCCATATATGGGATCGCGAAAGTGGTCGATTGCTTCACTCACACCAGGCTTCACAAACTGGGGAGAGCGGTGTATTGACAGGAATGGCTTGGTCTCCTGCGGACCCGAACTATGTCGCCCTCGCTTCTGGGCATCGAGATGGAAACATTCGAGTCTGGAGTGCTCCACCTCCTCGATCAGCATAGGCATTAGTTTTTCTACACCTAGCTTAGTCCACGACAGGATCATCACTCGATATATAGAGAGGACCATAGCAATAATTCAATCAGGACACAAAGTATACTCACGAGCACAAATGAATATGAAAAAAGGTGAATGAGTATAAGAAATAGAGAGAGAGTAGTGGGCCAAGTGGGTTTGTGGTTCAAAACCCACAGAGAAAGAAGGGACACCAAACCTTAGGATGCGTGATAGCAACTGAGATACGGTGTTATCGGTCAATGCGTACTGATAAGCAAGCACCGATCACGAAAGAGGCCGTGATTTGACATACCCCATTGCCCCCGAAATTCTAACGCAACACCACCACTGAGATTAAAACGTCAAAGCTATTTCGCTCTTCAGGCAATACTAATGCGACCAAAATTGCCAGTCGTCATTCCTTCGGGGAAATCCACTGTCAAAATACGCTGCTCCACTTGCTAGACGACCCTCAGGATGAGTGATACTCCAGGATAACATTCTAAGGCCACTTAAATGACCGCTAACCTTGTCAAATCGCGCATAAGATGACCTACCATTGTCGGCATGTCAGTAGAGGCTCCTACTAGCACCTACCCATGTTGTCAGTAAGCTGATTGGACAAATTCGACGTGAGAACCT
>WSTZ01000639.1:0-12898 GCA_019632295.1 Tulasnella sp. 418
ATTTCCCCCTGGTACGAAGAAGGAACTGTTCTCGAATACCTTGAACGAAATTCAAATGTAAACCGATACCACTTGGTAAGCCCGAATGATCTCGAAGAGTGAAGGGCTCACCAACATGTGAATTTGTGGTTCAGTTTCTAGACGTTGCCAGAGGATTGGATGCACTCCACCCCACACTTGTACACGGCGATCTTAAAGCAGTAAGGAGTCCTGTATTCAGTCTTCTTCAAGTTATATACCAAATCTGAACCCGAATCACAGCAAAACGTCCTTGTCACGAAAGAAGGCAAGGCGGTCTTATGTGATTTTGGTTCCTCCCGCGTTCAAGATGCATTAGCGGTTCCGCGTGGATTAACTACAGTCAATGACTCTACCGCTACGACTGTTTTATTCCGGAGTCCAGAGCTTTTGGGTAGCAAGAATCCAGTGCCGACTTTGGCTAGTGACATTTGGGCTATGGGATGTCTTGCGATCCAGGTAGGTTACCTGTCAAGCATGCTAGTATTCGTTGACCAATAGAATCTATAGATAATTTTAAACAGGCTTCCATGGGTACACCATGGAATCGAATCTCACATTTTTGCACCAGAAGCAATCAAAGGTGACGTGCCCCTGGAAAGGGAATGGGATTTCGGAAACTTGAGTGAGAGAAGGTGGTGGAAAGTTATTAAGACTCGTTGCTGGGAGCTTGATCCAACAGCACGGTGTACTGCCAAAAAGCTGCTCGAGGACGGGATCAAGATGGTCACTCTTCTAATGGATCCATTCCTCATGGGTCGTGTCTTAACAAAAGCGTGCACTGCTGCTGGAAGGAAGAAGATATCCGAGTTCGTGCTAGAACGGGAATATGGTCTCCATAAGGATGCGCTTTGTGTGGAAGTCATAGAAGCAGCAGCAAAGCATAATAAATCGTTTGCAAACTGGAGATTGTTTACGCTCGCAATCCAAACCAAGGATGAAGGTCCGTCTTTACCGACAACAAGCCCAGTTACTAAAAAAACCATCATACAGAGAAAGAACCTCAACGTTTGAATCCTTGGACCGACCGTCCATTTGAGATATTCGAGAAATGGGATCCCAAGGAGAAGCCGCGATTCGTATTTAAAATTGTCAAAGAGAATTCACTATTTGAGCCAGAGCCACGTTGCGGAGTTGAAGAAATGGACAAATACAGCACGGTCCTTACGCGCGTTCTGGACGCCCATGGGGTAGATGGGGATAGATCAGAGTACATCTTATTTATCAAATGTGGTGATAATGGTGGTACGTTCGTTATCGTACACACCTTAATCCCTTGCGCTATATGATGTGTTTCTCTCACAAATAGAAGAAGTCTGGATCCCGAAGAACTGTTATCCCTGGTACAAATTCAAGGAGCTTGAAGAGAATGGACGTTCTCCTCGTTTCTCATTCTTCAGAGAAAGTGCCCGGCCGATAGATGCACCCTCACATCACATAATTCGCGAATTCATTGAAGACGGGAACCGTGATTATTCCATAACCTGCATGGTTCAACGTGCCTCGGAGTTCATGAATTCTACGGTCTCCCTTGAGACAGGCATATTCGCAATATCTATACTTGCCTTGAGGGCGGAAGAAGAGATAATGTAGGTACTGATTCCCTCGACCCTTGCGCCGCCAATTCTGAGGCATATCTGTTGCAGAGATTCGTGTTATAAGGTAGAAAAGGACCGAGGGGACACGTTCGTTGGGCATCTCCTTCGAGCCAACCGCTCGGAATGCTTGTTTAGTGTAAGACCTACCGAATGCCTCTGGAAGGGCTTTCTACGCTTGAAGGTTCACCCATTGATAGCACTCTCGAATTCGCAACACCCTTCTCCATCTCCACCAAAGCGAACATTTTTCAAGACCTATCTTCCACTCAAATTGGAATATCTTGATGAAAAGGAGTTAAAAAATCTCATAATATTTGTTGCATGGGAGAAATATAAGCCTACACGCGACTATGAAGTGCGGTTACGTCCGGGTGACGAGGTTATGAGCTTTAGAACTTACAATCACTGGCGCTACGTACATCTAGTCTTTCATTCGTCAAACCAGAATTCTCATCTTCTTCTCTAGGTTATCAAGGTGTCAGATGGGGAACGGGGATGGGTCCCGAGTTGGAAGATCGCAGCAAAGTCATTCCCTACGCCAGCTACTACCGAAGACCCATCGAAAGAGTCCACCAATACTGCAAAGGATGAAAAGCCCAGTGAAAGCACTTCAAGTTGATCTTGTATACGCGGTCGTGCATTGATGAGATAGCTACCTATACCTGGCACAGTATTGAAGACGTAGAGATCGTGGCCGGCTTGCTTTCTCGCACAGCTGGCTCGGAATGTATAACTTCTTACAGCTTTCAAGCGAGTTTATGCATCCAATTTTTGTAATATCTGCGACAGCATAGTTGCACGTGAACGTTGTGGACAGCGCGATGAATCGGATGCTCGCGTTGTATTCCATTTTTGGCCAACAATCTTTCCCTTCTCCTGCAGCGAACGAGGTTCTTTGTCTGCACCGTCTGCATTCCTCGAATAATACAGCGTGGCAGGATTAAGTAGAGGGGCGATTGCATAGGTGTACTCTTCCTTAACTTGATCTCGTCGTGAACTATAGCCGAGGTGAGGCGAAAACGAAATAGCTCAGGGAATATGCAGGGAAAAGCTATCAAGTTTGCTGTATCTAACTACTAGATAATCTTGTTTCGTGGTTATGGTCAAGCAAAATCCCCGCTTATTCACTGTTTATACGAATATCATGACCATGACATTGTGGCGAAAGGGAACGCGTCGAATGCATCTCTCGCCGTGCACTTCTATGTCCAGTACTGGCTCGGTCACGTGACGCTATTAGCGGCTACCTACGCCCGAATGATAAAGTATCCTAGTCCCAATTGGAAAACCTACATACACTACAAGAGACCGCCGCAAATACTCTGTCCGGGATATATACATAAATTAAAATTATAAATAACTAGCTGCTTCACAGTGATATCTAAGGTTCTATGGATGTTCATACGAGCCCTTTCAATTAAATTAGAATAATGGGAATGTCCATAGTGTTCGCTAGCTGGGCGACGATGATTGAAGTCCGAGTCTGATTGAGAGATCAATGATATCATGAGCCAACCTCAAAGATGGAGGTTGATAATGATTGTCTCTGTGTCATCACCTGTAGTGATCTTCATATCTAGGCGGTAGATCATATGGGTTGTGCGATAGTGATCCTGCGCCTGGCGGGCTGGGTGCTGAGGAAGATGAAATACTCTTTAGGGGATATGCTGCTGGTGGGATCAACTGGACTGTACTGGAATGATTGCTGGAAGTTGGTGGCCCGGGGGTGAGCAGCCAGGGATTAAATGTCTGGAATTGCCCTTGGGAAGGCTGGTCGTGATGGTGTGCCGGTGAAGGTGAAAAGGGGTCAAAGGGCTCATCGACCCACAGCTGCACGTGTGGTTCCTTTGCTCGGCGTCGTCGGAACAGCAGAAACGCGATCAAGACACCGATGAGTATGCCACCCAATGCCCCTCCCACAGCCCCTCCGATTACCGCAGTTCTATTGTTGTTTCGTGAACTACATGTTTATTCAGCTACGGTCACCGGACCACTGAAAAAAAAATGGTCTCACCTAGCAGGACTTTGACCGACAACAGAGGTTTCGATGGACCGTAAAGTTCCATCACTTGGCCAGGATATCGTGGCTGTGGTGTCTGGAGTGGTTTTTGTGACAACCACGCGATCAAACATGAACCAGGAATTAGGTTGCATGCTGATTAGCATGTTGTGTTCTCCATCGTAGAGATTATCGGCGCTGAACACCAACTGATCATATGTGAACGAATCTTTTGATATAGGCTTGCTTTCTCGCACGAAGGAACCAGTTTTCATGCCGTTATCGACATCGAACTTGAGGTCAATTCGCGCTATTGTTGGTGCATCCCAAAATACGCCATAAACGGAGACTGCGACACCTATGTAATCAGACGAGATGAGTATTCGAGACTCATTGATGTTGGTGGAATATTGCTCACCATCAAACTTGAGCGAGATGTTGAAAGGTGGCGACGTATCGTACCGCGTGGTTTCATGCCTCCACAATGGTTCAGTCAGCACAGTGACCCTTGGATAGAACTAGGCAAAGCTACTCACCACGTCTGGCCATACAGCATATTTGGATTCGGAGCTGCCCAGCAGACACCCTCAGCACAGAAACCGTTCTTTGTCCACGCCCCAGTCTCCGGCAGATAAATAAACGAGGGACTAGCATCATCCACTGTTGTGTTCAGATAAGCGGCTTCTACCCATAACCACAGAATGCAGAAGGCAAGTGAATAGCGTGACAAAGAGAGCATTGCGGAGCAATACACCGAGCGTAGTCCAGCGCAGCTGGGGGGGCAATGAGAATCAAAATCTTCGGGCTTCCTATAACTCACCCAAATACTTGAAGTCTAGCCGCGGCTGTGAAAATGACAAAAAGTGACCTTTGTATCGAAATCACAACCGATACCACCGGGAAACCTCCGGCGAATCACCGTGAACCCTATCCAAGTCTATTTTTGAGAAACCAATCGTCTTTCTACCAAAGCCCCTCACTCTATTATCTCCTGTCTTGAGAATAAATCATTTTATCGAGCATAAACATGATGCATAAACAGAGTACATATGCGTACATTACTAGAGGGAGATTAGGAACGGAAGAACGGAACCTGTTATATACTTTCTACAGCAAAAGCCATGCTGAGAGAATCACCCCGGCGGCCAGCATAATTAAGGAATTAGCGCTCGTATGATTGACAGCACTGTTTCCCTGACCGTTAGAGGTATTTGAGGGGGAGGTTTTGTCCGTCGTCTGGATACGGCCAGTGAGTTGAGGGTTCAGCGGGGTGGTCGCTTTAATGTACTCCTGAAGTACAACATCAAGGGTGTCAAGGGTAACGAAGTCGGATCGCTTCGACCAGAAGAAGTCACCTTCGAGAAGCTTCGTTGGTAAAGTGATCAAGAGATGCCAAGAACTGCACTCACCTCCAGTGGCCAAGAAGTCGATGGTAGCAATCTTGTATGTCTTCGATCTATTGACTGGAGGAACGGGTTCTGCTTGACCAATATTCAACGAAATAAGACGAGATCCTGGTGCGTTCTTTGGATTGTAGGTGAATGAAATCCCTTTCGAAACCTGAACAAATGAAGTCACAGTCTGTCCAGCTGAGTTCTTGTCCGATACGATTCCTTCGAAGATGTCCCATAGTTGTTGACCCGTGAACGTAAGCTCCACAACTGATGAGAATTAGTAAAGATTGAAGACAGAGGTCAGGACGTCATACATACCTCCGTTCATGAAGGGGAAACTAGTGAGAACTTCGGAAACTGTAATTTCTCCTTGATCGATCGTTGCCCGGATGCCGCCGGCATTCATGATTGAGCCATCCACAGCAGACCCAGCCTTCGCACGGTACCAGAGCATGGCATCTGCGATAACATTTCCAAGAAGACCTGAAAAGGGGATGTCGTCTAAGCAACGGCCGACAGCAACAACAAGTACAATCAGAGCAAGGCACGCACATTCTTTCTGTTGGCACGTGGTCTGATCCAAGTTCACCTTGGTAGTTCCAACAACCTGTTTACCTAATTCATCAAAGGGAACTCTCCATTGCTCGATTTGCTCTTGGAGGTTTTGTTCTTGAGCAGTTTTATTATCCATTAAAATGGGTGCCCCTGTGTAAGCAACGATTTTGCCATTCGGATCGTAAGCGACATCGATTTTGCCCAGATATTGACCCCATTTATATGCAGTTACCACGAAAACTGCAATGCCAGTGTCAGATCTGGTACCCTAGCCCAGTTAACGTATCGCGCCATTACCTTCTTCGCCATCTAAGTTGGTCGCAATAGTCGGGTACGCGCCAGTGGCACCTTCGAAGTTTCCGAGAAGGGTATGACTATGACCACCAACGATAAGGTTGACATGGCGGGTGTTCTTGGCGAGGTTAATATCTAACAATTGCATGAATTGGCGGGAAGCCCACTATCGACGTGCATAATCATACCATTTTCGTAGCCAATATGGGTCATGACGACTATGCGAGTGACGTTTTGAGTCGAGCGGACATAGTCAACAGTTTGCTGTACTTGGGCAACTGGATCAAGGAACTTGGTGCCTGTACGTGTCATACTTAATACTTGGATTGCATTAGAAAGTGACTGGTTTCTCAACTCACCTTCACCGGGACTAGAAATTCCGGGAATATCTGGTGTGGTCACCGCAACCAGAGCCAAATTATGTTGAGGGAAAATATGATAAGGCACTAGCAGCTTCTGAAACTCTGTGTTGGTTGTGTTGATATTGGCGCAAACCACTGGGAATGTGAGATTCTGAAGGAAGTGAACAAGGGTATCTTCGCCTGCATCAAATTCATGGTTTCCGATTGTCATCGCATCAAATTTGATATCATTAAGCTATTAATAATGCAGGGGTTGCGATACTTATAATCAGCACAGGTGCCAAACAGACCGCGACTAAACCTTACTTACCGTTTGAGCGATTACTGATGGACCTAAATAGGAATAAAAGAGTGTCCCCTGGAATTCGTCTCCAGCATTGATGAGCAACGAGTCACTGTAGGTTTGGCGGAGCTCATTGATCTTGGTCTTCAATCGGGCATAACCACCATAGCAGGTTTTGCCAGCAGTACAGTCTGTGCCCGATGACGTGAACTCGTCTAGATGAGCATGGACATCGTTAACGTGAAGAATGGTAATGTTATAGTTTCCATTGCCGTCGATAAACCGCTTATGATGTTTGTTCTTGTTCTGGTAATCCCGCGAGACGAGATACGAGTCCGCAGAAACCAACGACGTTGCCGCAACGAGCACCACCAACGATTTGGCAATGGAGAGCATGGTTGATGGTTAAAGGGAAAGGAGGGAGAAAATTTATAATTCCCTGTGGTAATACGAGGGCGAAAACGCCAGTCGCGGATGAGACGCGGTAGATCCACCTGGTAGGTTTGAGATAATATACGCATGCTCTCCTTTGATAGAAGTCTAGGGGAGAAGCGAAGAATTGGCGTTCCACTTTTCCATCTGGTGCACAGTCCCTGTTATCGCACATGGCTCAAGCGGTACGAAACAACTCGGACTCGGGTAAGCATGCGTCTCGCCCACCAATGCATCAAGGCCGTCTCGGCTTCACCTAAAACAGCGTCCTTTTTGGCATTGACTGATGCTATAGGGCAATCGCTACTGACCCTGCACTCGAAACTGCTGCCCTATCTTCTCTTCCCAGCTCGTTTGCAATAGTCCTCTCGGCCTTGCTTCCCAATTCGACTGATGTAGCTAAAGGTCCTCATTCTCGAACAACGGATTTAATTAGATACATCTTTCCACCGTAGATAGAATCCATTGTCGGCACCGCATGAACAGAGTTGTTGAGCACGTTTGTGCAGTTGGAGCGAATTGATTGGGTCAACCTGTGGGACCAGGACCCCAGTCGTTCATGTGAGACAGTTGCCTAGTAGCTGTCGAACTCGAACTAACCCTCAGAGGGCCGTGCGGTGAACCTATCGGAACTTTGTTTCGTGGGTATTGTGGACAACATATATATGTATTCTGGAAACATTGGAAGCATTGACTCGTGGAATACTTCGATCATCTCAGGTACATACGAATCATCATGAATGTACCATCTGCCGCTTAAAATTTTTATCTGATCCGCTAAGAACGCCAAGACCGCAAATGAATCAAAAATATAACAAGCAATGTTTTAGAGGTACTATCGTTCGCGACAGCTAAGGAATTTGGTAATGTCAACTGGGATCGCATAAATCAGACTCGAGCCGATGAACTTGTTGGCTAAAGAGTTTGGCTATCGTATCGTTTCAAGCTAACCGTTAAGAGTGTGCGATGTAACAAGGAAGCGATGCAGCCATCCGGTTAAGGAAGATTACGTTTCATATATTCACCGATCAAGACTGTCCCAATTCAGCTAGTAATTCCTGAAAGAGAACGATCCGGCCGGGTGATTCGGACCGTTCCACGGATTATCGAATGAGCACTAGAGGAAGCTTGAAAGTGGATAACCTCTACAGAGCGCTGCGCTGGAATTCTATGTCATGCACGTGTGAGATGTCCATGATAACCTGAAGATATCATTCAGATGCGATGGTTCGCCACTCTGTCATGGGCACTCAATTAGGTTGCTCAAAACCGTAGTGATATTCGTCATATAGAAAAAGGATATCGAATCTAAGATATCATAAAACCCAGAGCCATAGCATAAAATACGGATTTAGACGTCCTCAATCCCATAAATATGAAGCCTTCGAAGTGTTAAATAAAGGAGCAGCACAGACATACTCTAATCATGAGGCTCTAGAATATTCTGGAGGAGGATCCAATATATCACTAGTTGGAGATCCCACATCCGGCGATCGTTGGACACTTCCTACGTATCCACTTTTCCCGCTTGTGTTTTGCTCTCCCCCAAGGAGGGGTGCTGTAGGTAAAGGTCTACTACTGGATGTACCTGAAGGATGAGGTCCATTTAAGTGACCATGTTGAGTCGAAGGAGTTGTAGGGGATTGTCGGAAAAGCACTGGAGACTCATTGGGTGAAGCGTGTTGTTGAGGAATCAATACTGATAACTGACTTGAGCTTTGTTGGTGTCCAGCGCCAACAGGATTAGTGACTACCATGGGAGTAGGGAATTGGAAGTTCCTCAGATCTGAGCTGGTTCCTCCACTATAGCTGGTAGCTCCATCTACGCCTCCACCGTTCGAGCTGGAGTATCGAGTGTGAAGCGTTCCAGCATAGCTAGTGGATGGATATGGCGTGATTTGGGGGACTGGACCCAAATGGCTTGCTGGAGACAGCCCGTAATGACTCTCAGACATCATCTCCTCAGCATTCTGCTTTTTACGGAGGAACGCAAACGCGGTATGAGGATGCCGCTTGCGATACCATAGAATCAGACCGACGGCAATCACTAGTAATACTGCTAACGTGATTCCGACTGCAGCCCCTACGGTTTGTCCAACGCTATTTCAAAACATATGTGAGATCCGAAGTATTGGAATTTTGATCGAACCAACTCACTTGGAATCCTTCTTAACTGTACTATTTCCAACAGTATTCGAGGCAGTTGGCATGGCACCCGATTGGAACGTTGAAGTGGATGTAGGTGTGATCATTGGATCCCCACTCGCCCCAATAATTTCGATATAGTCAATATCAAAAACTTCCCCAGATCTAGAGGGATTAGGTTGGAGGATTAAAGTATGAGGTCCTGCTCCAAGGCCGCTGGCATGAAAAATGGCTTGTTTAGCAAATTGAAACGCCCTCAATGCTGTCAACTGAAATGTAATGGACAATATGAGATTGAATGGAAGTGCATAAAATTGGACTGCGTACCCGAACCGGAGGTTGAGAGTCGAGCGTGGCCGTGTATATACCATGTGAAGGACCCACAGCCCCAAACACCGTGATGACTTCTCCTTGAAAGGTGAGCCTCACAGACGCGTTCGGATCTGAGGTTTGGCTGAGTGGAGCAAGATAAGGAAACTAAGATAGGTGAAATGCAAGAAAAAAAAGGTAGTGACGTACTGGCATGAGTTTGCGGAATAGGACTGGATTTGGACACAGCTATTCGCCGACCAAGACGAAGCGTTTGGCAAGTATTCTATTGCTTTATGATTATCTTCGACGGTGATAGTTGCGGCAGATTCATCGGTAATCTCGGTCTGCCATGTGATCTGCCACAAAAGAGTCACAGCCTTAGCTTGCTACCCTTGTTCATTACAAACATGACACGTACGAAGTCCACATCTAGATAGGGCCTCGTGTCATCCACCTTCGCGTTGGCAATCTCGATGGTATGGGATTGCATCTGAATACACGCGTGCTCAGTATGCATATGGTGCGACTCTGAGGAGGCTGTTACTTACAGGGAGATCCGTTCTCCTCGCCAAGTCGGTTTGGAAAATATCGGCTCCAAAGCCGTCTTCGGTGACTGGGTTGGTGCCATCGAGAGTGCTGGTATATGGTCCATGGTTCCCTCGCTTGGCGCCGAATATCCTACGCGTGATTCAATACGCAATCCGTGACATTTATAGTTTTAAATGCATACCATACAGAAGTTCCAGAAAACTAGAAGTGTAAGAAGGATTAGTACCAAGGCATGAGACGAAGGGTGTATCCATACAGTAAATGACGCCTTTGCGTCCTTCTCTGTCGTTAACGTGAATGTGCCGCCATTAGAATAACGGCCAAACAACGGGTCTGCATCTGATCCGTCAATCCATTGCGCAGAGGGACTATAGGTTATAAGAGGTGATTTATCGTCTAAAGGAAAGGACGTTGAGTTTAAGAGTACCGGCGGCTTCTTTGGTGGACGAACCAATTGTGAAATTGCGACGCATTTTTACGGGCGAAAGAAAGAGAGAGAGAGATAATGGCGGTTAAGAATGGAACGTCCTAAAACACCCGGTCCCAGGAGATTGTGCGAAGATGCGCAGTTCTGAGTGGAGTAATGGTGGGGCGTGATTCCAGTGCAGTTGGATGACTGCTATGCAACTGCGGCTGATGGTTTTAGTTGATGGTTTTTGCTTGAAAGTGAATACAGTGTGCTATGCGGAGGCGAACTACGAATACAGCGGTGCTTCTAAGAAGCCCGTACCGCCCTAGGGGGAAGGAAAGGTGGAGGTAACAAGCGTGAATTTGAAAGAAAAGAACGTGAAATTGTTCTGCCAGCAGAACACGATGAAGAGGAGAGAGAGAGAACGTTAGAGGACAACTGACAATGCACGGTTGAATGGTAACCAGTGGGACAACTGAACGAGGCAAATGAGCAGAAAATTAAGGACCCTTAGGCAACGGAGAACCGTCCAAGGGGTGGGAAATCCACAATTTCTTTGGACTAGATTGAAATTTTCGACGTCAGCCAAAGCTCATCGCGCTTTACACATTTCACATAACATTGAGGTAAAAACGCTGGTCAATAGGTTATACAAAATACTTACTAACACTTTGACACAACAAGATTGCATTCTTTGATCGATCAGGTGAGAATACGGTGCATCAACTCATTCAACATCTTATTGACTTGTGCGTGTTGCAGACGATGGCGACAGAAGAAACCACTGCAAAGAAACCCAATGTACCACCTTCAATAGCCATATCTCCTGCTACTGCTGGTGTCACATCTTCCCTATTAACTCCCCGCTATATTCCCGGAGCTCCTCCGCCGTCCGCTAAACCAACTAAAAAGAAACGTGCAAAGGCAGCTAGCGCCAAAGCAAAATCAACGGATGGTGATGCAAAGTCCGACAGGGAGATTCCCGATGCTCATTCTGCTGCTCTCATCGAAACCGCACCTACATCGGAGGACATCAAAGAAGGACTAGTGGCCAAGGAACTTGTTGCAGAGGCGCCTGAGGCTCAATCAAAACAGCCTTCAATCATTGTTGAATCTCTCAACAAGAGAATCAAGAATAACTCAAAGAGAATTGTGTGTCTATGATCTACGCGTGGTTACGTGTACACTTTCTGATTCGCGCGTTTAAATGCAGGCACGCATTGCTCCAAACGCCGAGAAAGACCCTGCGACACTCAATGAAGACCAGAAGCGCAACTTGGCACTTCTTCCATCCTTGGAAGCTGCGTTGAAAGAGCTGGAAGATATCAAAAAGAATATAATCGTGAGTTGTCAGCATTGCGTCACCCCCTTCACGTGATAATTTAATCTCTGGACTTTAGACCATTGAGGCCGAGCAAGACGAAAAGCTTGCTCTTCAGAGAGAAGAACGAGAGCAGATTCATCAGAATGCCTTGAAAGCTGCTGTGGATACTGCCAAAGTTAGTCAGACTACTTTTCGTAATTGATCACGAGGTAGCCCATCTGACCTTTTTGCTCTCCGCCAGACTGAGGTTCTTTCAAAATTCAATACTGTCCTGTCTTTCCTGTCTCTCTCCTCCGCTCTCTCATCCCAATCCATCCCAATAACTATTCCTTTGGATGACATTGAAAGATCGGCAATTGCTCGCGCTGCGGATCTTTTACTCGACGCTGAAGATACTAGTCAGCGGGATGTGATCGTCAATGGTTTGATAGATGAAGGCTCCATTGGTGAGGTCGATGGTGTTCCTTGTAAGTGACTAACACATTTTCGGTTCTGACCTAGTACTGAGAGTGAGATTTCAGACTCTCGACTTCGCTCTATTACCAATACATTCATCCGTCCACCTACCCCACCTGCTGAATCCTTCAATCAACCACCTATATCCTCAAACGTCTCTGACGTTGGTGAATCTGCTGTCCCTCCTAGCTTCACTGGATCAATACCTGGTCCTAGTTCCTCATTCCAATTCATGCAGGAAAGCGACTTGGAAGTTCCATCTGGAAGTCTTACATTTGGTGCTGTGAATGCTATAGATGATTCGGGAGTTTTAACGGCCGTTGATTCTAGTTTGGACACGGGTGCTGGAGATGCAAATGCTAATCTCGCAAAGGAGTGGGTGGAAGTTGAAAAGGAGCAAGAACAATATCCCACCGATGACGTGGTAAGTAGTCGGGTGTGCCACTTAGCCATCGCCGGACCTTACTAAGACACATTGCTTTCAGAATACCGGAGCTTCAGGCACAGGTGGTGCAATAGATTGGGCGGCAGATGATGCTGAAGAGTTACCTTCTCTTGACTCTATACAAGCCAAATTCGGTACTTCAGGCCAAGCTACCCCGATTGAATCTGATCAACCCGCAGCTGCTGCTTCTGGTCCTTTGAATGGTGATGCTGCTGAACCTGGTACTCCCGTTACACCATCTGGCGAATCCGAATGGAGGCACGCTGGTGGAGGTGAAAGACGAGGCAGACGAGGATTCGGTGAAGGAGGTTATCGTGGTAGAG
>WSTZ01000064.1:8977-22834 GCA_019632295.1 Tulasnella sp. 418
TTCGGTGGAGTTCGAAATACCGAAACGGTGTTATCGGGATGTTTGAGCGTGACCAAAGGTATAAGACTTCGCGCGGATCAAAAATGCCTCGAACTTCGCAAGCCACTGCAATAACCTCGAAAAATGAGACTTTTTGGAATTCAATTGAAGTATGGCTATACTCTATGCCGATATCATAGAACACCGTCATCGATAAACTCACATGGTTCTACTTGGATACACATGACGTCGATTCCGGTAAAGTTCGGTCCCGTATACTTCCTTGATTCTTCGCCCAACTGTCAAAAACAGCGACCTGCTTCTAGCATCATCATCACCTGAGAGCTATTTTCGAAGTAGGGTTCAATCGTTATCGATGTTGCCGAGGTCCATCTCAATTGCAAGTATCGCCATCTGAGCCTATCGAACAACCAAGACCAGGTCCATCAAATATTCTTTACCCACCCATATCTCCAAAAAACTAGATTCTCACTAAGGGGGTTCGAACTGTGGACAATCCTAGTATAGCTCCATGGTTCTTCGAACGCGTGGCCGGTCTCGTGGTTTTCATCCTCCCACGATGTTCTTTCAGACGCCCGGTTCTCTGACTTGGTTACTTCTCCACCAGTCCACGATCAGTCTATTTTCTTTGTTGGCCCTCAAATTCTAAAGGCTGGGCACTGCCACTGCCCGTATTTCCCGTTATCGTGGCTGCGGAGAAGAGGACAAGACAAATATCATATGGTATTTTAACAGGGATATCAACCCATTATCTGAGACACCTACACGACCAAATGGTCACGTTTATGTCTCCAATTTCTGAGATCCAATGATTTTTCACCTCCACCTCCAATAGATGTTCTTCTATATATTTTGATGGTGAACAAACAAGCGATACCCACGCATGAAGCAAGGTCCATGCCCGCAATCCTTGATGCAAAGCTGAAAAAAGTTAACGAGGTCGAGATAAATGATATCAGTAGGAAAGACAGGATACGATGGATTTCGGTTCCTAGCCGTCAAAAACCGGATCTTGCTCCTATAGGCTAAAGCGAAGCTTTGAGGCCTAATTTCCTGTCCCTGGGTTGCTTCGCATGAGTGTTGGTTTCTAGGTAGCCTGTAGATTCGTTCCTTTGGATCTAAGGTCGTTAATATCCATTGCTCTGTTAGTATGATATCCCTGGAAGGCAACCGGCGATCGTTGGTTCCTCATTTCCTGTAATGGTAAATCGGTGACAAATATAAAGTTGGTTGGAAAAAACCCATGCGATCCAGGTTCTAGAAAGGGGGCCCAATTGTCCCCCATCATCAAACTTCCTATCCCACCTCCTTAGCGCTGAAGAGCGATGATCCTGAGGCTTAGTGGAAAGTATTGGGTTGAAAAACCGTATTTCGGTCCCTCAGGTCCAGAGTTCCATATATGAGACAGGGTCCAGAACAAACAATCACGCGTCATCGACCTCATTTTTCATGTGCCGTTTGAGACGCAACCATGCACAAGAAAAGTATCTTTAATTCAATATTCTGAAAATGACTACAGCATTTCTGGGTCATAAAGGGTCGAAGAAAGTGAAAAAGGAGCAAGAAAAAAGACAAAATTACGAAATGTCCTCGGATGAGATTGTGATGAGATAAAATGTCAAGCCATCCGGTAGAAAGAATAAACAGGGGATACCAACAAACTGGAAGTTTGATACAGGGAAGCCGGCGGCTTCACAGAATATACCTTGACGAAAGCGGTATGGGGCGAACGAAGAGAGATGACAACCATGAGCATGAGGGAGAGAAGGGTATGGAACGGCAACCGGAAGAATAAGCCAACGCCGAATAACAAATTGGAGAAAGAACGAAAATGAGATAGCTGCGAGGCAACTTCTGGGGATGAAATCCTCCTGCTGCCATCGTGGTAAGGTCAATTAGCAAATTTATGAGAGCAAAATAAAATTAGAAGAGTTTGGGGGGGAGATGCGTCGTTGCAGCGGCACGTTAAGAAAGCCTATATCAACGTCATTATGCCAATAACGTTAAAAATTGACCATACGAGCAATATAGGATGCACTATCGGCTCACCGCTTCGAAGATGGAAATCACGGGTCATGTCAGAGTGCAGATGATGTGGGAGTGGCCGTTGCCTTGCCTTTACCAGGCTGTTCAATATCTCCCTTCTCGCGGATATTCATGTCTTCGTCCTCATCCGCTTCGTCGTCCTCTTCCCAGCAACCAATCTCTTCACATGAGAAGGTATTCATCTTCTTTGCAGCGGCGACCTTTTCATCGGTGGTATGTCTCCCCACGAAGCAAAATGAGCCTGTGTCTGTATCTTCCTTCGGATCTTCGGGCTGATCAGAAGGCGACTGATGGTCATCAGGAGGAAATTTCGATACGGTAACAAGCAATTGATACACACCGTGAACTTGTAATTACAGCATTCATATTTCCACACGCTGGAACCTTGCCCGATCTTGGAGACTTGTACGCATGATTCTTGGTTGTGTTCAATAATGCAAGATCTTGATGTGTTCTTGGAAGGAAAGTAATCGAGATGACACCTTGCACAATGGGACTCGGCTTCATCCACTGAGACACCCTTATCGGTGGTGGTGGTGTGGCGATGTACGCTTGATGCAGTTGATCGAGATGTTGTAGGAGACCAGGAGGGAGAAGAATTCGAAGCAGATGATGACGACAAATGAGATTGATGATTGGAGCGACTAGAAGAAGCTGGAATATAGACGGATTGAAAATCTTCAAATATGAGTGAGAACGCGCGAATCGGGGTCAACGCAGATGAAGATAATGAAGATGACGACCATAATGATGATGACGACGAGGGGAATAAGTGAGATTGGGATATTGTGGGATCTGGTGTTGTTATGGAAATGGCGGTCGATCCGGGGATGATGTTTGTTGTTGCTGCGGTGGATGAGGAATGGGAGGAGGGTCCACCAGGTCCAGGCAGAAAAGACGCCGACGATAAACTGCTCGTTCGACGATGATGGTCATCACCTTCCCTTGACCCTCTGGATGGTAAAGAATCACCAGCGAGGGAAAGCCTGCGCCGGTTGCTGGGTAGACTCATGAGCAGGGCATCATCGAGCTTGGCGAGAAGGTATTTTTGCAATACGGGAGGATCGACCGAAGCGAGGAGGTTGTGGGTTTTCAAAAGAGTTGAGCGCAAAGTGGCGTATTCAGAATCCTCTTGATCTAGGAGCGGATCCACTTGGAGCTCGCGGGATTTGCGCTTCTTGGCGGACGCACCAGACGATGCACCCTCAGACTCCTCTGGTTGACGATGAGAGAGGGAGCTCATGGTTGGGTGGGGAGAAGGGGAGGTGGTTACGGAGCAGTTGATCAAAAAGGAGTAAGTGGGATTGGGATGGCAAAGTGTGTGACCTCGTGAGTTGGGACTTTATATATGGAGGAGGGGAACCCAAGTCTAATGTAGACCTATACGTTATACGATCATGCACCCTCAGTAGAGTGGCACGCGGAGCAGGGAGAGGGACGAGAAGCTTACTACCACTCTCTTTATGTCAAAGTGGCGGCCATTGGTGAATTACAGGGACCGTGGCCTGACGTGGTTGATCGGTCGCTTTCTGATAATTTTAACCCTTTTGCTCCGAAAAAGGTGGAAAGGTAATATGTAGTAAAGGTATCTGACGACCACATATATATTAAAGAGGGAAGAAATTCGCTCTGATATTGAGAAAGAGTGGGATAGTGCGCAAAAAGTGGGCAATAAAGAGGAAAAGCCGATGAGAGTTCGGCTTTCTATGCAATCGGGGAATGGGGGGAAGAGGGTAACGGCGAGCTGGAGAGTTGCAGTATTGGGGAGAAGTGGGCCGAGCCCAGTGATCCTGAATCGATGCACCTGAGAGCTTAGGATGCTCAAGTAAGCGTAGCTTGTGTGGGACGGTGCGGGGAGCCATTCATGCCACGGAGAAACTGCGGACTATTCTCCGTCTTCACCACCGACGACAGTGACCCTGCGAGGTATCCGATGAACCGACGGAGATGCTCCGATGGGTGCGTACACGGCGGCACAAGTCGCGCCGAGGGTACATGTATTAGTTAATGTAATGTAATGTAATGCAATGCATGTAATGTAATGTAATACATTGTAATGTAATCCCCTTTCTTCTCTAAACTCTACTTTTCCTCTTTTTCACCCCGTGAACGCCATTGGTCCCCCTGATGGGCGATGGGAGAAAGGCGACACGTACGACGATAGTATCGTCGTATTCCTGGTCGGAAACGAGTGCCGATAGCGAGTACAGAAACCGTGTGATGGCGCCTCCCACGCGCTCGGGAGGTGAGTAAACTGTTTCAGGTTGTTGTTTCGCTGTCATTCAACCTTTGACTGATTCCACCATCTGCTTTTCCATGTGTTTCTACTAATTCACTGCTACTTTCGTTTATTCAGAAATGTCATCCATCAAGATGCCTTCCTTGAGACCTCCTTCGCCCTCAAGAAATCCCCCAATCAGGACGACTTCTTTACCTCGCCCTGAAGACGATCATAATTGGACAGAATCCAGAAGTAGAAAGTCATCAACGACGGGCACGCCTTCTAGTCCAATTTGGGCTTTAAACTCTCCTTCAGATTCCTCGACACCTAGGCTTCCATATCGCTCTTCTCCTCCTTCCACTCTCACTCCCACTTCTGGTTTTCCTCGATCTCCTCTCCATGCCACTCGTTCCCAGGTTTCTCTCAATTCATCTTCTTCTACTAGAAGGCCCTCCAATCCAACAAGATCGTCGTCAGCCATCGTCTCTCCTGTCCTTACATCTCCATCAGATCACTCTCATTTCTCCTACTCTCATTCTCAGAAATACGACGTCAAGCGAATGCTGAGCAAACCTGCTCCTCCCTCCTCTTCCCTCGGCAGTACATCCACCTTTCTTTCAGCGCAAAGTGCCGATGTGGACGACTATATTGATGATTTTCTCAGGGAAGGCGTCGGTTCCGGCAGTCCGGGTAACAGCGCCGGGGGCGGAAATGGCGGTCGTTTGGCGAAGTCACCCTGGTCGTCAGCCATGACAACAGCTTCTGACCAATCCCAACACCCTTTTCCTTCCTCGAGATCTCATCCATCATCTTCATACTCTACTGGTGCCGACTACGATCTTCACGCTGGTGACGTGAGTTCAAGGCGGCCCTCCAAGGCCTCTACCATTAATTCCAATTCTCAACAACCTACCATATCCACTCAACCTACTCTTATGTCATCCCTCGACAACTATTCCTTATCAAATAATCCAACCCCACTTCAACAAAAATCATCACAAGCCACGTTGTCACCCTTTTCTGGGGAATTCCTAGACTCGAGTAACACAATTACTGTATCTTCTCCCTATCCCGAATCGCCTGTTCCACGCGTGATGACCCCTGCTTCTGCCTTCATATTCGCATATCAGCAATCTCAACTACGAAGTTCAAACGGCAGACCTGCAACAAGTCCCGACCCTACCTCGATGAACGAGCTTGGTATAGGTGGTCCACCAGGAAGCTCAGGTGCTCAATATCTGACGGCCCCAACTTCAAAATCCTCTTCTCACCATTCTCGATCGGTCTCCCCCGCCGGGACGTATATGTCTCAGTCAGGAAATTCCTCTGGACAGGCTTCGCCTTCCCCATTCAGTTCATTAGGTTCGAAAAGTGGAACAGGGAAGCTGGTGGCTGTTGGGAGTGTTGAAGATTCTTCCAAACGGGCTCACAAATTGACAAAACCACCACCTGATCCATCGGCCGCTTCTTCATCATCATCTTCTGGAATCAAAGGCCTGAAAAGAAAAGTGTCAGGGAAGTTTGGAGGCCGAAAAGGGTCTGCTGGTAAGACGTCGGATGACGGTCATGTGCCTCCTCCTCCTATGCCCGTCGAAGTATCCGTGGAAGTATCCGTTTCCTCTTCCTCGAGTTCGTGGAATAGGTTGCAAGATGATACCGAGGAGATGAGATTTGGCATGGATGAGGATGATGAATCTGGAGGTGAAACACGGCGAGGGCGGAGTCGAAGGCCGGATGATCTGAACCTGGATTATCGTTATGCGCCCCGAATTGGAGTCGCTCTCTCCACGTCTCCTCTACCTCCACCTTCATCTCAAACTCCTTCAATGGACAGTCATGGGTACCACAGCGGAACCGGGTCAGGTCCCAGCATCGACAAACCGAAGATGACTCGAACAAAATCCAGAACCACACTTTTTGGAATTTCATTAGGTGGTGGGGATGAAGCTTCCAGTTCAAGTCAACCTTCGACACCTGCTACTCCTAATTCGGCTGGAGCGAAAGATGGGGGTGGAATGTCACTTTGGAAGTTGGTGAAAAAGTTTAGTTCGAGTACGTTGAAGGAGAAACATCGCACGGATAGAGATGAAAATGTACCCCCTGTCCCAACGATACCGGCTAGTCTGGTAGGGGCTGGAGGATATGGTTCAAATGATGCTTTAGCGAGAAGAAGAAGTTCCGAGAGTATAGATTATGGAGAAGGTGCTGGTTCTAGGTTTGGATATCTAGAATCTGAATATTCTTCTGGCGGTGATCATCGAGCTGGTAGTGTGGACATTCGTGAGGGGGGTACTCCTGTCAAAGGCGGTTGGAGATCATCTTCTCATACAGGAGGTGCAAGAAGTCGTTCGGGTACTATCTCATCCTCCCAGTATTATTCCCATGGAGGTCAAATTGCACCCACTCCGCCCATACCTTTCTCAACAAAGGCCAAATCATCCAAAAGTAGTAATAAATCTGCATCGATTACTACTACTTCCAAACGGTCTGCATCTCAGTCTCGTGGTGCCGCTTCTTCGATGATGTCTTCTAGTCCTTCCGATATTGCTTCATCCCGATTTTTCCCCCCATACCAAAGTCCCAGGACGAGTACTTCGAGTTATGGGATGGAAAGTATGTCGGCATATCAGATGGATGGAAGTACCGCAGGATCAGTGGAAGGTGGTGGTGTTCCTCCCATTCCAAAGGGAGTTGGTCAATACATTATGCCTCCAGACGAAATCTATGCCCAAATGACGTTGAGTGGGTATGCGGAAGATCCATCATCGTATCTGACTTCTAGCGGTGCCTCCATCAAGAGTGGGAGAAGTGGTCCACGTCCTCGGCCGCCGGCTCCTCCTTTACCTTCCAACTCATATCCTCAACCGAGAAAGTCGATAGGTGGGATGAGTTACAGTGGAAGATCGAGCTTGCATCGTGAGAGAAGCCTGTCAAGGCCTTCAACTCCTCCGGTGCCTGGTTACCCTCAACACCCCGCCTCAAGTGGTTCATCTCTCCCTCATCCAGCTTCTTCTACCTCGAGTCTGGCTTCTACTAATCTCGCCAATAAGAACATCCGATCCAAGCAGAAATCAGCCACTTCTGCGGCAACGGAGAGTAGGAATGTGGTTGCTGTTCAAGGCTCCATTGAGGATGGTGGATCCTATGGAGCGACTACGTCACATGTCCGGAGCCCCTCTAAAGCGAGTATTGGAGCTATTAGTGCTACCTCGAAGAAAGGAGGGTTGTTGAGACGATTAGGGAGGAGTAAGAGCGAAGTCAAGTTGTCTGCCGGTATTGCAGATGACTCCTTGATGGGTCCAACTCCTGCAGTGCCCGTATTGGTTTCTCGTGAGGAACGTAATCCCGCTGGTGGAAGTAATCGATTCTCGACAGAGAAGAGAGATAGCGTTGGATCTGGTTCTAATACCAGTGCCAAGCGATATAGCGCGACCCGATCTACGTCCCTTGACTCGTCGGGACTACGAACAAAGGATGGATCGGGGGATCAAGAGAATGGTGAAGCTCGGATTGCATTCAGGGAGTTGAAAGATGGAATAAACGTGAAGAAGACAGAGGACGAGAAATTAGCCATGTGGGACATGTTGATGGAGAAGAGTGAAAAGGCAGGCGGGACGCTGCGTGCAAAGATTGATGATTCAGTCTATTAAGTGTTGTAAAAAGCGATGACTTTCTGCCCAATTGGCATTGTAGGTAAGTGTGATTCGCCCAGGTGTCAAAAGAAAAAGTCTAAATCGTTCTTCTTTTTTCAAGAATTCCACCTTGCGCCCGCAAAATTTCAATAACCTATGGTGTATATCAAAAAATTCGAAGTCGGACTTAACGTTTACAAAACGGGTTTTTTTTATTTGCTTCGTGACATCATTTCTTTCTTCCGTTCTCGTACAAAAGGAATCTAAGCTTTCCTTACCACACTCGTTTTCCTTTTTTTTTAAACTTCGATCTAATCACTATCTTCGAAAATCGCTTCCTGTTTATTATTCGTGAACCCCCCAACTGCGAGGGGTATTTATTCATGTATGATGCCTTTCTGTACCTTCGATTTATTGTTTCGAGTTGATGGCTTTCATCATATCGCATTATTTATTGTCCTATAACTTCGTATTTCATGTTACCCGCAGCGTCTTCAATGACAGGCATTTGTTTGATACCCGATCATAGTCACGCGTTTTGGTAGAGATCTCGCTCGAATCAAGCCACTGCAAACGGATTATGGATGGGTCGCCCATAAACCAGGGGTTATGCAAAGGTTTCATAGCCAGTTTTGATTTATCGGGTCTCCGTACCAGGTTGCGTGTTCGCATTAAGAGAACTCATCGATAAGGTACTACCTGAGCTAAGCGCCAATTGTTGTTTGATCATCGCCACCATGTCCCTCATCAACGGACGACGGAAAGGATCTGATTCCCAGCATCGATAAATGTGTTCCCAAAAGTGCTGGTCGGCTTCGGAACTGGGGCAATCGCTCCACTCCAACGGCTGTAGGCCATTTGTGATGGCAGTTTGTAATTCTACCCAACCCCCAAGTCGTGGGTAAGGCATTATATCGAGCATCACCTGAGTGGCGACATAGTTAGAGGGTCCTTGAAGTTCGAAGAGGATCCAATTATTGAATTGGACTCACCTCCATGACAACGCAGCCAAAAGACCATACATCGCTGTATGCTGTAGACAACTGTTCTTTCTTTAGAATTTCATGAGCCATCCATCTCATTCTACTTGCTGGGTCGCTTAATAGAATCCTCTGATTGTCACGTGTTAACAAATGTGTCAGACCTATGTCGCACAGCTTGGCACGACCGTAATCGTTAACCAAAACATTGGCCTAGGGTTGATATAAGCAGAGGCTACTGTGTACTTGATTGAATAAAGGTATACATACCCCCTTGACAACTCCATGTACAAGCCCGACGGCATGTATATAAGTTAGACCTTCGGCGATGTCAAGTGTCTATCACTAGAGCGTCAGTGCCATATTATTCGGAGATGTTCTCCAGATTACCAACCAAGAGGAGACGGTTCACAGTAGGATGTAGCTTGAGATAATTAACAATATCTCCATTGGCATACCACGGTGTAATGAGGCAGCAATTGCTATCAGCTTCCCAAGTATACCCTAAAAGCGGAACAATATTTGGGTGAATCATCTGGTCCCAATCAATGTCCTCCCTAAGCAGTAACTTGGTAAAGAATCCTTGAGTTAATATCGAAAAGCAAAGCGTGCTTTCTAGTTTACTCACCTTTATGGATCTTCTTGCCCAGAGCAGATTGCCACCACCATATTGACTCGTCATTCTTACTTCTTTAATGGCAACCTTGACCTTGGAATTCTTGCCTCCCTCTATGTCCCCCAGGTGTCTCAATATACTTGACAACCGGTGAGTGCTCGTTGTCCCTCCAAGCTCCAGATATCCAAAAAAGGTTTCTGAAGACGCACTTGACGCTACGTAGCCGCTCTTGACAATGTACTCGGTCAGGATAGGAAGTTCTGAATCCCATTTTAATGGGAGTGGGACAGAGTGAGGCCGAATGTAGAAATGTTCACGGACTCGCAACAGAAGTCTCCTAGCATCTGGCCTGGAAGCTGGCTCATAGCTCCAGCACAATTTTATCTCGTTCCAAAGCTGCGGATCGCTAGCAGGAAAAATAGATTCTTCACCAACCCAGGGTGGTTCTCCATTTATTATTCTTGAAGGCACTACCCTATCATCTTTTATATGATGATAAGGTGGATGATTTTTCATTATCTAAACGGAGGGTAAGCATGAGTGGCTTCAACCGTGCTTCTTGTAACTTCACCTGTATTACCATGCAAGCAAATGCCCAAACGTCGGTTGCTAAAGATTTTTCGTCCTCCATGAGAGTTTCGGGTGACGCAAAGCGTAGATTTCCACAAAAATTGCTTTCAGTACTAAAGCCACTGAGCTGGCGCATCGTGTCCATAAACGCAGACATTCCAAAATCAGCAAGACTTGCTTTCCCACTGGAGTCTACCAACACGTTGTCCTGGGTTGTATAATTAGCTTGTTGATATCATTGGCATAATTAAGTTGTCATACTGCTTTCAAGTCCCCGTGCATAAGGCCCATTTGATGGAGAAATTCCAATCCATGAAGTATGTCCAACAGCTGACGAACATGGGGATCAGTGCAATTAGATTAGCAATTAGTAATTTACGCACCAGTAAGAGTCGATCCGCGGTCGGATGACGCTGCAGATAGCTCGAGACACTACCATTCTCGATCCAGGGTGAAACCAGCGCAGGGCATACATCTGAGATTACGGCGAAGCCAAAGAGTGGCACTACATTTGGGTGTTCAAGTTGGCTCCATGTTAGTATTTCCCTATAAAATCGCTGCATAACATGGAATGAATAGTAAGATCATCATCACACGTCACTAAGAAGATAGCTTAGAGCTTTCCTTTTGCAGGCGTTCTTCCGGGCTCAACTTATTTTGCCAGTTGTGTCTACCTACACGCAATAACTTGACAGCAACCTGAAATAAAAGCGTCACCATACTATCACGCTAAGGAGAAAGAGGGCACTTACATTGACGTTATTGGGCTTCAATAAACCCTTGTGAAGGTCCGAGTTCACACCTTGGAAAACTCTAGCACCAACTTGTAGGGATTTCGACAAGTCAAAAGTCTCTACATGAGGCAGTGTTTCGACATCTGCCAGTGCTGCAACTAGCTCTGTAACCCGAGGCCGCTGAGACGGATCGTGGCTCCAGCATTGTTTGATACAGCCCCAGAGATGGATATGCGGAAGATTCGATATTTTATATTGAGCTGGGATCGGCCGCTGGCCACTTTTGATTGCAGCCTCGAGTTGTTCGGTATCATCTATCTCTTTATAAGGTGTATAGTTTATCAAGATCTAAAGGGCATTTAGTTCTGTTGTGATAATGTAGGATAATCAGTTCATCACCTTGATCGCAAGGCAGCCAATGGCCCATATATCGGTCGTTGCTGTCTTCTTCTGGTGATATAGTATTTCAGGAGACGTGAATCTTAAAGAATCACTTTTGTCCAGAGCGAAATCCGGATCAGTTTCGGTGATTTCGGTGTAAGATGACGTCCAATAGCCCCCCAGACTTGCAGTACCATTGACGCCAACATAGATGTTGCACTTCAAAGAGTCCATAAAGAGCTCATATCTAGTAGGCAGCAACTTACAGGCCTGATATCTCCATGTACTACACCGATGTGATGTAAATAGTTTAGACCGCGAGCTACATCAAGCAGCTGTTAGAAAAGATGTCAGATAGATCTAGGGCAATACAAAGATTGAGACATACTAGCTGGAATTTGTTCGCATCCGAAGTTGAGGACAGGAGTTCGTCGATGCTTTGTTCCACATCAGGTGGTAGAACGATCGACGGTAAGGCAAGATTGGACGGTTCCAGAATATATCCAACTGTCGGTGTCACGTTTAGATGGCGCATGGAGCTCCAGCAGGAGATTTTTTCGCATAATTCCTAGGTACGACTATTGAGGAGCGGTTTGCACATGACAAATTCCTTACCTTCTGAATGTCTATCGTTATTTGTGAATCGTAACCACCATATGCTCTCACCACCACCTTGTTTAAGAGTCAGTTAAAAATTATCGGCTCGGCTAAAGTCATACGCACGGTGGTCGTTGAGATTTCCGTCATTAACTTGGCCGAACGGGTCTCCCAATGCTGATCCTGCGCAATGAGTTCCCCAAGTATCACATTCTTAGTGATATCTAGGTTCACCACCGGTGAAGCAGTGATGAGATTCGAGATTTCAGTGACAAGCTTCTCGGCAGTTGGTCGCTTGGTTGCATCAACGTTCCAACACTGCTGGATTTGATGCCAAAACAGCTCCTCTGCTGGGTTACGAACTATATCACGCACTAACAAGGGGGGTTTACCGGCTAAATTGGCCTCATGGACAGAAAACTTGGTCTTTTTATGCTGATAAGGGAGCTGATCCAGCATGATCTGGATGAACATACGTTAGATGTAGGGTAGAGAAGCGATTGATCACGGAATAGTTACCTGTATTGCCAGACATCCAAAACTCCATATATCTGACATTGTGGTGCTATGTGATGAGTTCAGCACCTCGGGGGCGGTGAATCTTGGAGTTCCGCGCGTGCCAACATAATCAGTTAGTTCCTCTACGTCTTTATGAAGCTTCGACATTCCAAAGTCACATAAGCAGGCTTTATCATTCATGTCTATGAGAACATTTCCCTAAGAAACGTATTTATCAAAAGCATTCCGAAATTAGCCGTTGTAGTTGGTTATTGACTGACCCCTTTGATATCACCATGAATAAATGCCAGTCCATGAAGGTACTGTAGCGCAGAGACGACATCCAGTAACTCAATGGCGCGTAAGTCTACATTGGGCAAGGGGAAGCGTAGTTTCTAAGAAAGTTGCTCACAAATTGTTTGCGGTTGGCTTCGGGATTTGCCTTCAGATAGTTCACTACATCACCTTTATTATACCAGGGGGATATCAGACCGGGAAAAGCTGTTTCTTTATCCACAGTCACAATGTATCCCAAGAGTGGAACGATATTAGGGTGGCAAAGCTTGCTCCAAAGAACGACTTCCTGACAGAACCGCTTGATCATAGCTGATTAGTTTCTGCATCAGGATTTGAGTATCCGGATATTGAAGCACGTACATCTCGGAGAAGGGCCTTATACGATCTATTGAGCGGTTTGCCTTGCATCCGCAACTCTTTGACAGCTACCTGTTACCACAGTTGATAAAGGCCACGGGTATCTTGCATAAGTCTCACCTCGAAGGTATTACCGTCTTTATTTCGTAGCCTCCCCAACCAAATATCGGAGAACCCGCCTTGGTCCACTTTCTTTAATAGTTCGATTCGACCTGTCAGATCCAGATGTTCAACATCGTAGTCCTGGATGCCCAGCGCTTTGGGCGCTATTTTTGGAGCTATTCGATGGATTTTGAAGTCAGTCATCGGTAGATGCGGTTAATTGTAGATGCGGTTAATTGTCACTCGACAGACCACAGCGACTAAATAGAACATGCAAGGGGATGTCGGTACTTATGCCCGCCTAGTGTGCCTGGCCCCAAGCGGAAATGGACCATACACTCTTGAGCATTGTACATTCACAACCGCGACCGCGACATGCCACCACCCTCCGCCAAGAGGCTCGAGAGATTCCGAGCAGACTTTCAGGCAGAACTGTCGGTAAGTGAATGATTCTAATAACACGATTTCACAGCGTCAGACAAAATTGCAATGCACACTAGCAAGCGTACCCGCTTCTCGACACCGCTCTAATCGCTGCGCTAGTCTACGATGCAGATGATACCAAGGAATCAAAATCCGAACTTCATCGGCAGCTGGCTCAGTTAACTCTCGATGCTGAGCCTGAACAGCAAGAGGATTGGATGTTCTCGTTCTCGAACGATGAACAAGGATCCTCGATCTCTCCCTCTTCCACCGCTCCGGATGACCCTTCTCCTTCACCCAAAGATTTTTCAGGAAATTCAACAGGCTCCTCATCTTCAGCATCCAGTGCACTGTCATTTTCTACACCTCTTGGTTTCCTCCAAACAGCATTCCCTTCCACCCG
>WSTZ01000064.1:33020-57454 GCA_019632295.1 Tulasnella sp. 418
TGGTGGGCGTCGTCATCAGGGCCACGTTAGATTCTGCAATTGGCAAAGAGCCCGAATAGGTGATGTTACGGACATTTTGGGCACTACCTATATGATCACAACTCTCACCTCCTAAAATTGGAAAAGGCGGCAGCGACAAAGGGAAAGTCACACGAATTTGGATCGACAATGAAGGCATTGGCTGACTGTACTACAAGATTCAAAAAAAGTATTAGAGAGAGAACGAAGAGATGGTGAGGGGGTATAGTAGCTAGGTAATGAGTTGATAGGAGGCCGAGATGTAAAGGAGGTCAGTGCCTGAACATCTCGATGACGCTTCAACACCGGACGGAGCAAAAGATAGGAGATGAGAGAGATAAAGTGGGGAGAGGCAATATAGAGAATGTTCCGTTCAAGGGGAGAAGCTGGACTATAAAACAGAACGAACTGACCTGGGGGCACAAGCAAACCAAAATGTAACAACAAAGGGGATGCACATGAAAGAGAATAAGTCACGGAAAAAAGAACCAAATGGAACGAAGTAATAATGAGAGGATGCAAGAGATTTGCCGGGTGCTTGCGACCCGCGTTTCCCGCGTCTTGACCCCATATAACACGGGAAATAGAGAGACGCCAGAGGGGATTGGTAGGAAGCATGAAGGGATGGGGAGTATGCAAAACTAGGGATGAATAATTAGATGACGGCAGGATGGATTCAAGTGAAATCACCGCCTGATGATGCAATTGCTATAGTATCGTAGTAGCAGCGAATTGGTCGAATGCTGTAAAAACCAGAGTAGCGAACAAAAAGACACGAAAGCGAGTGTGAGTCAGGCAGAAAATACAAGGGAGATTGCTTGGAAAAAGTCATACAAAGGTCGAATATAAAAGAAGTCAATGACAAAAAGAATGGAGGAAAGAAGAGTCGAGGGAAAGATGCTTATTGTTTTGGGATGGCGATTAATGTGGGTGTTGCAAATACCCGTTGTCATTGGGGCCAGGATGTCCTCTGGACCCATAATGCGGGTGCGCCTGTTGAGTCTGATGATGGCCAGCTCCTCGAATCTCTTGATGAGACGATGGAACAGTTGGAGTCACTGGGGGATATGGCTCGCCTCTTGAGCTAGGGGCATAGCTTTCTTGTCTTGTATGAGAAGTCCCAGCAGTGATACTCCCCATATGGGTAGAGTAAGGATCTTGCCTATGATGAGAATAATGAGGCGGAGGGGGAGTTACATACTGTCCCAAGTCTGATCGCTGCATACTTTGCTGATGAGAGTAATGATCACCTCGACCGGAGTACATCTCTTGCTGAGCTCGATGCACAGGGGGATATTGTTCCCGAGGAGGCACGGAATAACCTTCAGATCGCTGAGTTGACTGGTGAGAAGGTAATCCGCCACTGTAAGGGTCATTTCTTGGTGTGGCTTGCTGACTATAGGATTCCCAACCCTGCGGGGGATGACCACTTCCGCCACTTGTCGTACCCTCTTCTTCGACAGGTTCTCTTGTCAACTCAAACACAGATGGGAGGCCCTGGCCGTGAGCGCTTCCATAGTGTGGCCGACTCTGGATTGAAGACCCAGATGACCCGCTTGTGGCGCTAGGGCCCGAAACACCCATATTAGAGTTGGATGACATCGTCATAGAGATGGACTCATGACGGTGCGGGTTCCCTGGATTAAGTGGCGTCAGGAGCGTGCTACTTGGATGAAGACGTTGCATTGGAGGTGAAGACATTTGAATGTGATGCTGCGATTGAGATTGCGAGTGACTTGGAGGCGCGTTTCCTGTACTGCTCGAAGGTACATGCGCTTGTGGAGCTGGAGACAAATGAACCAAGTGATGTACCCCTGATTGGCTCGGGTGGGGAGCTGGAGGACTCTGGGGCTGAGCGGGGGGAGGATAAGTTACGGATGAGTGGTGAGAAGTCGAGACTGGTGTGACGGGTGGGTACGGAGAATGTACCATCTGAGGAGGCTGATAGGACGGAGGATACGAAGGCTGACGATGGATATTTGCGGGGTGGTGATGTGACATGGACATTGAAGGAACTGGTCCAGGTCCAGGCAAATGAGAAACATGAGGCGCCACAGTGTTGGGAGATAATGGTTGTTGTGCCGATGAAGGGTGTGCCATGCTTGCCTGGTGTGAAGATGTTTGCCAATACTGCAGCTGCTGATTTCCGGCGTGCTGTTGCTGTTGCAAGTGTGGTAACGCAGCCCGAGAACTGGGAACGATGGGTGATTCGATATGACCTCCATGGCGACCGTGGATCCCAGGACCGCCGCTTTGTGCCGATCCTGGCACTAAAGGCGCTTGAGACTGAGCAGTTCCAACTGCACTCAGAGTGATCCCTGCGACACTTCCTTCGTCCGACAATTCATCAATCGTTTCCTCCGCTTCACCCGAAGCTCCAGAATCCCGTCTCTCTCCAACAGGCAGATTATACTCATCCATTGAGACCCTGCGATGCAACTCCAAATTGTGATGCTCCAACGGCATAACCCGATTTTGATCCGTTTCAATATCTTCTCCACTATCACGCCCAAGACCACCGCTGATCATCCCAGAAGACGTCCCTAATGAAGAAACACTCGGTAACACTGGTTCAGTAGCTCTCCGCTTTCTTTTGGCAGATCTACCAGATGAGGAAGGACCAATGTCAGGGTCATGTTCGTCATCCTCTGCGAGCTCCTTCTTTCTGCGTTTCCATTGTTTGCGCATTTCCTTGAACTCTGTGATATAAACAACAAAGGGAGAGATGAGTATTAAGAATCAAAAAGCGGAAATGGAGCGAGAGAAAGCTGAAAAAGCGATGTGAGACAAACCCGCGTGTTTCGGGGGCGGAATAAATCAATTTAGGTGTTGAAATTCGGGATTGAAAATGACTGGGAGAGATGATTGAAGTGGGTGGCTCAGAGCACACGAGGAAGATTATTTCGCGAAAAAGAGAGGAGAAAAAGGAAAGAAGGAGTCATTGAAGGATGGACTGACCTCCTGGGGTGCGTTTAGGACCATGACGCTGCATAGTGACATGAGCGTTGAGATGGTTGAGAGTACCATATGATTTGGTACACCCCTGATAGTTGCAAGAATAAAGGCGTTCGATCTCTTCGTACTTTCTTCTGGGCCGCTTTCTGAGGGCATTACCTGGAAGAGAAACAAAAGAATATGTTCGATTCGACTGTTGTCCAGCGTTGGGTGGAGGAGGGGAAGGGATGGGATACTGTAAATGAGGATGGTAAGGGGCCGTTGGAGATGAGAGATTGATGGATTCCTGAGGAGGGGAAGTAGGAGATTGTGGTTCGACAGGAGCGGGAAGAGGATCTGAAGGATGTTGAGGCATGGGTTCGGCTGATGTTGTCTCCTCTGGGGGATGTGGTGACGAAGGATTCCATGGAAGAGTGGATGACGACGGAAAAGACGGTTGTGATGGAGGGGATACGGCCCCACTCGGAACATACGGATACTCTGGCCAGCTTGCGGGTTGCTGGTTTGAGTTGAAGGCAGACGGCTCTGGCGGAGTGGGGATACGACGGAAATGGTGATGAGGGGGAGGAAAGCCAGGAGCCGCAGAGGAGTTCACAACATAAGAAGAGTTGTCGTCGTTGCCGGGAGAGTCTTGACTGTTGTTGGGCTTCTCGTATAGATGATGATCCACGTTGCCGACGTTGTACTGCTTGTTGAGCTCCTTGGGGAGGCGCTCTGGTTCGTTGTTGGACGAGTTGGTGGAGGAGGCGGGACTGGGAGGTTGATAGTGACTCGTCGGGGGTAGCGGAGGATGATGCTGATGATGGAGCTCCATCGCTCAGCGCAAGGTCAAAAGGCACCAATGCCTCCTCCGAGTTCAGACTAGTCGCAATAAGTATGGTCGGTCTTGGTGAATATATGCGATGGGATATTATCACACACCGGGTATCCAGAAACTCGGCTCATCTATTTTCACACGTCCCTCGTTTCTCAAACATCCGCAAACTACCACGTTCTACTTCGGGTCATTTCGCCGCACAACGACCGCCAACAACAATACGGCTATCCAACTTCACCGCATATCCTCGTCTGTGGGGTATTTTAGTGTTTCTCATTTCTTGCACACAAAATCCCACCTTTGTGGGGGCATCCACCCATCCTCATCATCTCCCATTTTGTCCTCCTCTCTATCACCCTCACGAGACCCATTTCCTTATCCGACTATCGTGGGCCACAAACTCACCTGACCCCACAGCTTGCCCCCGAGATATCATCGAACCGTCTCGATGTCCGGCAGTCCAAATCTCGAGTGAAAGCCAAAGGCAAGAAGCAGCGCCACATCTGTCCCTTGCTGTTCCCGAAACGTAAACTTTCCCTTTTGCTTCCTTTCTCCCACAATCCAATGGCGTCCGGCCTCGCCAAACGAGGGTGACTTTGCGTCTTGTGCTCAGGTCCCAGTTTCAGCATAATCCTTCTGCTTCTCCGTCTTTCTCAAGATCACCTCTCGACGCCTCACGCGTCCTGTAGATACCGTTGTCACTAACGCCTCCACCTTGATCCTCACACCCTCATCCTTGTAAACCCACAATGGACTTTTGTTCAAAACACCATTTCCGGTAATTGTGGCATTCAAGCGCGCTAAACCTATTTCAGAGCTTCTGCTAAATGACGTCGTCAACGTGGTGTTTCATTCCTTTCTTCTAAGGGATCCTTTGGGCACATAAATCCCACGAAAGGTCCCAATAGGGCGTACAAATTCAAAAAAAATCGGTGAGAAAACGGCCCAGTTCTCTAACCCCTTGTCTTCGAATTCAATTCAGGTTGTTTCACTATATTTGGGAATCTGAACCAATGGCGTGGCTTACCTAGGACGAGTACAATTTCGACGTCATGATGTGCTCCTTCTTCTTGGTTTTCCGGACGTTCATGAAATAAACGCTTTTCTTTTTCTTTCTTTTTCTGTCTCTTCACTCTCGGTCAATAACTGTTTTGAAACTTTAGAAGGATTTCTTCTGTTTATCTCTGATCAGCTGGTCCCTTTTGAGCCACCCACTTTTCCCTGATCACATTGACACCCTTCTCCAGGTTGCCGTGAAATCCATCTTCTCTTCGTTCAGACTCTGATGTACTGGATACCTCCTCCCCGTTATAGCAAAGTCAACTCATGCATAAGCGCCAAAAGAATGATCGTTGGAAGATTTCCATCGTCGATCGATTGAATGTTTGTAACTTCTTGACGGCGGCTGCTGCAGGGAAAAAGCGGTAAAATACCCCAAAAGGGCTATACCCGACCTGCATTCCACCACATGCAACCAAGCATGCGTGATCCATGTTTCCGAAGATCTTCGATCAAGATTTGCTGCCAATGACACGATCTCTCCAGTTCCGCTAGATAGGTTCAGCAGCAGGGCAAACCCGGAAGCGTTCTCTTCCTTTCCAATGAAATTGCATTCTTTCATTCCAGCCGCTCAGTGAAACAGAATCGAAAAAATGACAGACAGCTTCTCCAAGCAAGGCACACAGAAAAATCTAAGAAAGAACTCTTACGAGCGATCCATACGGAGATAGGTAGATTTGTGCTTCACAATTCCAGTGTATATCTTTGCTATGCCGTTATTTAACTCCACCCTCGAAGGGCCGAAATGAATTTGACCGTTGCACCCAGTCTTCCCGGCCACTCTATGCCCACGGCGCCTCGCGTTATGCGCCAATAATGTGAAAGGATTGAAGATGATAAGCGGGAACAGCCTTATGGCTCTAGATTGCGACTCGGAGTACGATTCTTTGAGGTAATATTGATAGGCTTTTTTTACGTTCCACCTGAGTGACCGGGGTTGCAGCTAATCTTCCAGATTGAGCAAGACAGAATTCGACATGTTCGTAGAAAGTTGTTCGAAACCCAATTCGTACTTTTTGATCATTCGTCTACCCGTCAATCATCGAACCTCCGCTTTACAAGCACTGTCTTCGACGTGTCAAGTATCATGGATCCAACACACGAGGCGAAGATAGAGCGCCCATGACGCTCCTTATGTAACGGATGAAGGAAGCTTTCAGGTCTGTTAGGTGTGGAGTAAATTGTGCGAATGAAGCGTTGCACGATCAGACGAACGATCGGAACAAAGAAGCCAGAGGGTGATCGCAGAGAAGAAGATAGCTTCCCAACTGAATGGCACCCACCCGGCAAGCTACGGTCAGCATCGTGCCGAAAAAGGCACGTTCAGAGCTCGAATAGCAGGATCAGGTCGATGCCGCTTAGCTGCTGACCCTTGTGCTTGATATTGCACATATGTCTAACTACTGAATGAACGTCAGCTGCGCTGGTTGGCTCCCTAATTGACAGGTGGTCGTCCCTGTGTCTCAACGTATTTGATTTTTGGGTGGGTCCATGGAGTATACGGGGATGCTATGGAACCCAGTTGGATAAACTATCTGAGACCACTTGTATTGAAGAAAATGGGGCCCAATAGCAACAGGCTGCTTTCATTTCCAGTAACCCAACTACTCGTCTCCAAATGTTGACATTGCTCCGACTGCCGCAGAACAACAACATTTGAAAAGTGCCACACGAAGAAAACGCGTTCGAATGTTTTGACCACAGACTTCATTCGTGGCAAATTTGAGTTCACCACTTGCAATATTTTTCACCGCCTCAAGAATTGTAAGCCCCGCCGGTCATGAAACAAGCAGGTCCCGCCGGAAGTAACTTCTTCGCAGCGTGTTGGTATGTGTTGGGGGACCCTCTCGACACGCATGTTTGTTCCTCTTAGAGGAATGGTGACGCGAAAAGCGTGAGATCACCATTTCATGTCGCTCTGAGCAACTAGCAGTATGTGAGTATCGCCTTGCAACTGTCGTCCGTTGATCTCGGAGATTCTCTGCTAATTCAACTCGATTTTGAGGGTGAGTATCATTCAATGCAGTCTAAAACTGGACTTTGTGAGCAACTCGATTAAACCCTTTCGCAGAAGGTGCTCTCGTGTCATGGTTGCATCGCAAGACGACCGATTGCCGGTCTTCTTGGAGATAGAGGTGAGCATAAATAGCGGTTGCTGTCACATGCTCCAACCTGCCTTGACGGGGTGCTACGGAACAAGCAACTTCTCAGTTAATTTCGAAGAGAAGGCGGGAGTAGAGATCAGCTCGAAGCTCCATTTTCGATTAAGGAGGCATGAGGAATCGATAGGAGGTACGAACCAGTCCTTTACTTCGACAAGTCAGAGATACACACGATTGTGAGAAATTCGGGCGATTGTTGCACTTCTCGATAATATCACACGGTGATGACTTAACCCATCCAACGACCGTACCATTCATTCAACTCACAGGCCTTCGATTTGCGCGCCGCTTAAGATCTCGTCGCTATGCCGGAGGTATCGGAGCGCGTCCCCAAAATCAAGTTGGGCGACTTTGCGAGGTGTTACGGATCTCACCTCGTTCCAAAGTTCAACTCCGGCGACCTGTCAACAGAGTTCAACTTGGGGCGAAATAATAACGGTACATTTCAATTTGCCAACCTCGAAATTGGTACACTTCAAGAAACTCTAATAGAGGAGGTACTCCTATCCCCTCAATTTAATCGATATCCACCACCTACCTCATTTCAGAGAACGTTTTGGAAGGCCATTATTACGTGGGTAGAATCAGCTGACGAGGTGAATCAAATTCTCCTATGTATCTTAATGAGTATGATTGGAGCTATCTCACGACTACTCATCCAGTAGGAGGTCAGACATGAGATATACGACAGATATATCGAACTTCTTCAGAATCGGTGAGGATCGATGGCCAAATACTGTTTTTCTCAAGCTTCATTTACCGGTCTCTACCTCCTTTTGGTGCTTTCAGATCCGTGACATCCGGTCCACCATCTCCTGCCTACATTACACATTTCTATTCATTACCGGCTTTCGGGACATCCTCAGCGGAGGCAGCTACCGGAGGTTTCTCATCAATTACACTCCTAGAGTCTCAGACAACCATTGAGTCTGGAACTACTGGATTACGGACATGGCGGGCTAGCTATGTCTTGGGAGACTGGATTCTTGCGAACGCAGGTTAGAGTTTACGCAAGTGTTGGATTGTCGCTTAGCGCTAATAGTCGATACACGTTTCCCAGATATGGTTGCGAGCGCTAGGGTCTTGGAGCTTGGTTCGGGGACCGGGTTTCTCGGAATATTAACGGGACAGCTGCAAACAGCCGCTCAGACCTCGACGAGCGCCCAGAAGCTTTGGCTGACAGACATTCACTCCACCGTGATTGACCGGTGCAAGCACAACATTGCGCTTGAAACCAGTAAGTTTTCACTTCTCGGCTCTTGTGGGGTGATGGGCTGAGCACTTGCACATCAGATCACCTGCAAAAACATCAAGGCGTTGTTGTGCATACACTGGACTGGGCAGATTGCATCGCGACCTCTCCAGAGTTCACACAGGTTTCCAAGTTCATGGAAATTGTTCGTCCAGACATTGTACTCGGGGCGGATTTAGTACGTGTTACCCTCAGCACATGTGGAAATTGGGGTACCTAACTTCATATGGCTAAGCAGGTTTACGACGACTCCATTATACCGGCCCTCGTAGCTGCCATTTCACTTGCCCTGAGATACAGTGAGAGATCAATGGCCTTCATAGCAAGCAGCATCCGACGACCCTCTACCTTTATTACATTCAAGAAAGAAGCTGGTATGTACCGTTGGCCCCTTCGTTGGATATTGCTAATTTTAATTTAATGATTTTAATCAGAATTAGCTAATCTTATCGTGACTAATCTCCTGCTTCACGTGAGATCCGCCTTTTTATTGGCTGATGACGATCATAGTCGTGGGGAGGGTGTTAACACGGTGGTTCTCCTTCGAATCACCAGGCGACATGCGTAGTCTTGAATCGATTTAAATCTTGACCTAGAATGTTGATGCATTCCAGCGCTCGGCTACGTTTGGAATCCACCAAATGAGTGTTTGATTGGTGTTGCTCTCGTGCAGAGTTTCCCTCCTGCTCGAAGGTCAACGTCCTACCAAAGGGCGCCCGCCAACCGTGTCTCTTAGGAGCAGGAGAGCAGCACTTTTTGTGAGTTTGCACTCATTCATACTTCAGTGTGATTTTGATTAATCTTCGGACAGTAGTGGTATTGTTCTCTCTGTTCCCAATCGCTATGCTCATTAGGAGAGACTCTACAGGATCTATTTCTGAGGTCTCCAGTGCGGCTAGCAATGGGATGGGGCATCAGATCTCCCCTTCGACCGTAATTGTTGGGGTCCTTTTGGTCATAGTAATTTCGTCTGCCATCATCCTCTTAATACAACACATCCGTAAGCGGCGCAGGATGCAACCAGCAGTGGTCCGAAATTTGAATGCACCCAGTGGCCGAGGGACATTGGAAAAGGAGAAGCTACTGCCAGTCACAATTGCGATGCCCGATGCCGTCCACCATAAGCAAGTTCCCCATCGTGTCAATTTCCATATGGCAAAGCGAGATGGTCTTGGCTTTGCTTCGACCGGCCGGGCCTTTCCTTCGTTATTTCTGAACCAGTCTCGATTCGTTGAGCATTCAATATGCTGCCAACCCGTCAAGGGATCACCATTGAAAAGTACATCGCCCCGTCATAGGCCGTTACAAATATCGACATCCGTGAATCGTCCAACGGTACGCAAAGGGACACCAGGACAAGTAATTCAGCCCCTCCCTTTGATCCATCTCCCAAGTAACGGGATGCAGAGCGTCCAGCCTCATTCACTGGACTTTAATCCGAACAGTCTCAATACATTCATCACTTCGACACCGCGGAACTCACAAAGCTGGGACGACGCCACCACTCAGGCGCAGCCCTATTCCATTTTCTCTGACGTCTTCTCTGGAACAACTACGCTTGAGTCCTTGCCGTGTCCTCCCTATTCGGCATCTCCCGAAGGATTATGCAAGGCATCCAGAAAATCGCCTGATCGCAGCACGTCTTCCGTTTACTCAGTTGGGTTAGACGCGAATAGTGAGTGTGACTTGGTTGGGCCCAGGAAAACGCAGGACCTGGACGACCTTACCGACCTGACGTACTATTGCGTTGACGCTTCGCTTCCAACCTCAAATAATGAGGAGCATTCAATGCGGTATTCACCGAAGTTTCTTGTCGGGTTTTCATCACACGGCGATTCTACCATTTCGTCGGACAAGTTGACTGAAGGAACAACGGAGATTTCCTATAAGCGTGATTTAGTGGCTGAAATGGAGCAGGGGGCTTTTCGGGACCGCCACCAATTCAGTCCATGGAGAAACAGCGTTTCCAGGGAGAGCGTGGTCAACCGGGAACGACTGTTTCTCACTGGGGAGCATATGCAAATGAATCGATCATGGGAGCAAAAGTTGGTGGAGTTGGAACATTTGTTTCGGGTTCACCAGGCTTATGGAGCGGAGAGAAGGTGGATGTAATACCTGAAGCTCGGATTCCATTGGAGTCGCGGCGAGCTGGTTGTGGGCGAAAACCTTAAAGAAGTTTCACAATAATTCGTGGTCAAAGGTCGCAGTTCTGTGTTACAATTTTTTGCAGTGGGTAAACCCTCAATCAGGGTGCGGAAGTCTACTGTGGTATTGCTAGAAAGGGACATTTCATAGTATGCAACAGGGTAGCCTGTTGCCGAACGGAAGATTGCATTTTGTCATGGGAAATGGTTCAACCTGTGTATTGCTTGTAGTTGACACTTAACATAATGCGGAATAATTTTAATTCACGGCGTACTTCTTTTGCGCATTGAAAAAATGAGTTCATTTCAACGTATCTGGCGTTGCCCTTCGATCCCCGATTCTAGCACCCATTTTAGGCAACCACCGCATTGTGGGTCGTTTTGAGAGAACTCCATCAATTTGGGTCGCGCATATCGATCGATGAAGCGATTGTATCAAAATACCCGAGTCAATCAGTCTCTATTCAATTCAGGGCACGAGGTAGATCAAGCTCTACCCGTTTTAGAAAGTAAACCTTCGGAGGCGAAAAAAAAGGCACGAAGTTGAGAGGGCGTTACTACAACATCACGCGAAAAATGCCAATTGTGGCTGCATACGAATATGACCATTTATGTTACGATAGTTCTTCTATCAAAGCACATTGAGGCTTGGAAGGCTTGGAAGAGCCAGGTCCTGTGTTAGAACCATGCGAAATAGCTTCTTCCTCATTGGATTCCATCTCTTTTACTTTCATCATTATGACATCAAGCATCAAACCCACAGCAGAGCTTGGGAGTGATGCGATATGAGCGGAATAGAATGCTAGTTTATGGTTAACATGTGCGTATGACTTCTTTCCAGCTTGTTGGTCGTGAAAGAAATGGGATAGATCCGAAAGCATCAGGAGCGTCTTGTGATGCGAGGAGAACTCGAGAGGGTTTTGCATTTGAGAATCGTTGATAGCGGGAGTTATGAGCTCTGGTGTCAGAAGCTTAATACAATCCCGAAGCAGTGATTTGATGGTAGAAGACGAGATCGTGGCTCCAAGGTGACCCCTATCGCTAGGAGTGGTCAACCTCGAGATAACGTCCGTGAGCGCGGAATCTACACCAGCATGGACCAATGTAGACCTTCGATCAATCAGGAAGGGCGCTGCATGAGATAAGATAGTCAAAATTGATTGACTATCCATTTCGTCGAGTTGGGAAATCTTTGACCCGGGATCCGCTTGAAGGAGACAAACACCAAATGTGCGAAGAATATATGCATAGATGACACTTGATTCAATAGTGAGAAGAAACTTGGGGAGAATATAGATGTTTCCACTCACGTTAGTGCAAAGATATTGTGTATAAGAGGCTTGCTGGGTGTAGCACCAGTCGTCGAAAGCAAAGGAGGAGGGACTTCGATTAATGTAGGTTTGATACCTTCTTCCAACTCCCACCATGGAGGAGATATAGATTTTGCGATTGCTTCGCTTGATAGAAGGTCTTTGACAACTTCGCTCTCGGGATTTTGTATCGTCTTGAGGAATTTTGTGCGCTGCGATACGGGGAGAAGGTTCCAAAGGTCAGAAGTGGATATTGATTCTGCAAAACAGAAACAAAATGAGACTGAGATCGTAGGAGCTCTCGAAAAAGTGTGAACATGCCTATATCAACATTTCCAAATTGTTTGGATAGGCTCTCCAATGCATCTTCTTCGTCCTCATCATCTTCGTCATCACCTAGTTCATCATTCTCAAGACTTTCGTCTTCAAATTTCTTGAGAAGTTCCATCATTTTTCGCTTCTCCTCTACGGATTTTGTAGGTTCCGACTTGATCTCGAGCTCGATTTGCTTTCGATAAAATGGTTCTGTGCACTGAGAATGACTCTGTACCACAAGGTGTTTCAAGTCGCATCCATTTCAGAATCAACGGGTAGTGACAATTTGTCAGAGACTTACCTCTGATCTGTAGCATTGCAGAGAGCAGTACGGAGCATTGCATGTAGGGCATGTATATTTTGCAAAGTTCCTGCGGCACCTATTAACCAGATTCAACAAAACAGATTAACGAAATGGTTCAATAGATACACGTACATGGCACATGGCTGCGTCTTGGCAGTGCCAGAGATGACATTACTACCTGATGCATTCGCAGTGATGAGAAGGGACGAAGATGGTTGAGTGGAGGACATTGAACGGTGTCACGAATTGTCACGGAGTAAGCACGTGATATGCCGGTCACACGATTCGGGACTTGGAAACGATAAAGAACCTTGTCCCCCAAGAATAGGAATAGTTGCTACAAATGTGTAAAAGGGTTATACATACTTTAATTTTGGCAGCTTCTCGGTGAAGAAGCTACATTTTCGGTGATAGGTCTTGATATGGTAAGTATTCATGGGACGCAAGTCGGTTGCTGGGATACCGATGCCACTAGCTTTTTTACCTTCGCTTCCGGGGTAAAATTAGTCTAGCATTCTTGAGACCTTATTTGAAATGCAAGAAACAAAGCACATGGATAGAGCTCTCAGCAATGAGGTATTCTCCTGTCATCGAAATTGTCGTATGATGTCCCAAGTTTCAAGTTCAAATCTCTTCATCATCGCCTCTCGGGGTTTCGTTCATTATCTCATTGCATTCGTTTCGAGAATTCGGTTAAACTAATCACGAGAGTTTAAATTTCTAACTATCCGAAGATATGGTATTGTTAATATCTTGCTTGCGACTGGAGGGGAAAAATTATCATAAAGATATTCAATCCCGAAAACGTGCTTGTGGCTTTGATGACGTCACATGATGATGCACTCCTGGCGGTTACGATTTCTATTTCCAACGATCTTGAAGCCATCATCGTGCAGAAGCAGAAAGGTTCAGAGAGCGCTACGAATAGGAGCAACTTTACCAAATGTGATGGCCGATGCGATCAGGGAGAAAAGAAGAACTTCTCACAATCTGACTATCATCAGCACAGGGACCAACTCGGCCTCCACTTCCCGCAATTGAGCGCAGTGAATATCACACAATGTGTACAGGATTTTGACATTTACAATTATTCAGCACATTCAATGTATAATACATAGTCTAGAAGTCATCATCTCCGTTTAGGCGTGAGAGGTGGGTGGGGAGAGGTTCATATTCGATACAGTTGGATTATCAAAGATGACGGATATTGATGACCATATTTTTCTGAAATCATCTCTAAACAAGTATCTAGGGATAAAGATCCGGGGATTGGGTTCTAGGAAATTGTGTATCCACCTCAGCTGTCAAGAACTTCGTTCAGGATGAGATTGACTTGGCATCAAAGAGATTTTTTTTTTAGTAGCTCACATCAGGTTTGGGTTTACGTATTGTGTCGGTTGTCGCCGACCCATGGATGGTTTGGGTGCCCGAGCGACTAAAAAAAGATAAGTCAGGTGATGAAGTACTTTAAGATCCTGATCTTTATGGTACTCACGACGATCGGCATCTGTGCGGAATATAGGACGAAGTGGAGGTAGTCCCCTAATCTAACGTTAGTTTGGGTGTTTCTGAACAGGGGTAAGAACTATATTTCACCTTGCTAGCCTCTGAGCATTGGTTTCTTGACTGGGGGATGGCATGGGAAGGGGAACTTCGAGAGGAGCTGGAGCACCGTGACAAGTAAGGGCGAAGAGGAAGAAAATCAGAACGAGGTGGATGTAGTATTTCATCGTCATGATTCGTGAAAGAGGACGTGATTGTAATTTCCAGTTTGATTCGTTAAAGGGAGACGTGACAAAGAGAAAAAAGAGTCGAGAACAGAATAAGTCTTTAGAGATGGTAGGTGGTTTCGCTCTTGTTCGGTGAGGCATTGCTTTATAGAAATCCATTCTCACTGACGTCGTCCCGTTCCGCTGCAGTGGGGGCCAACTCCACAGCAGTGAACCCAGCATCCGAGTAGAATGGCATTATATATATGGGTGATATTGATATTGGGGCTAATAGATATATATGATATTAGCACTTTGTGGTCCATCGGGCCGATTGCGGATTCAACGTCATGAACAGATACTGCGCATATAGGCGATGACAAGACAATAGACATCATTGCTGTGCCGTCCGACAATCGAATTAAATGATTTAACCGGGACCTGTTTCCGTATTTGGATTGCGTTGTTTTTTTTTGTTATGAGATCTCCGTGTTGACGGAGACCTTGATGACGTCACAGTAGCTCGAGGGACCAAGGGTGCACGGCTGAGATTTTTTTGATCCAGTTTCAGGATTTCGTGGAAGGCATAGGGAGCGACACTGGGGATTTTGATGGAACACTCGGGCACAGAAGAGGGCGTGACAGTGAAGAAGAAAAAGAGTAACACATCGGGAGATCCCAAAAAGGTCAGGTGGAGGAGGCGGCAAAGGGCTTCTGAAAAGAGAGCTTCAAGCGTAGGGAAATCGTCGCTTGAAGTGAGAGTGTTCTAGAAGAGAACCAATGGCGGGAAAGTGAAAATGGCACATGGGATTGAGATTGAATTGGAGAATTGAATTGGAGATGATGCCCTCGTTCCTCTCACTCCCTTAGCCCCCCTTGTACGGGTAATTCCGTGAGTGACAACGACGGTTGAAAGGAGTGTTTAGCTGCTTGTAGTGATAAGCAAGATGCAAATACAGACCTGAGAGAAGAGGAAATGTGAAAAAGAAAAGGAAAAAAAGGAAGAGCGGAAAGGCCAAGTCGCCGTACCTTTCTTGTCTCCTGGGAACATTAGACTGAATTGCAATTCTTGTCTCTCTCTTTTCTTTTTCACCCTCCAAAAAAAGTGTGGGTTACGTTGCTGATTACGCCAAAGCAAAACGCGAACAGTTGTTGAATCTACTCTTGGTGTTTTGCACTCCTTTCACTCCCATTCTCCTCTCCTCCTCCTCCCCTCCTCCCCGCTTTCCCTACGATCATGGCACGATTCACGAATCCGTCGACATGGGGTCGTTCAAAGTC
Organism: Tulasnella sp. 418; assembly: GCA_019632295.1. Classification (NCBI taxonomy): domain Eukaryota; kingdom Fungi; phylum Basidiomycota; class Agaricomycetes; order Cantharellales; family Tulasnellaceae; genus Tulasnella; species Tulasnella sp. 418. The sequence goes on from WSTZ01000064.1 coordinate 48,347, forward strand.
GACAAAGGATCTCAACGCTCAAACACATACTCCCCCGTCTTCAAACGTGTCCTACTCATCGTCAAAGTATGGCTCCCCTATGACAGCCAATCATCATCCTTATGCTTCAAACCCGCCTGCTCCTGTGCCCATTGTTGCGTCTCATGATGCAACAGAAGATGAAGAAGATTGTCCTGTTTGTCTCGAATCTCTCTCATTTAGTTTCAGACTGCCCGGTGAAAAACCTCATATTGTACCCGAGTGTGGTCATGCGCTTCACGAGGTGAGCGTGATTTTTCATTTCAGCGTGATTACGACTTATCTTTTCAATAGGCTTGTTTCACTGCTGTCTATGGTCCAGTTCCAAATCCCGTAAAAATGGGTGGATTACCTCGAAAGAACCTGGGTGTCTGTGGTGTCTGTCGAAGGCCCATGAAAGTCGGCGAAGGCGACTCGAAATCCAACAGTGCGTTAATGTCCCTTTCTTCTTTTCCGGTGCATCTTTTGGGCTTATATCCTATTCGCCATCGACTCCCTCTTCGGTTCCGTAGAGCTCGCCGCGTTAACTGGAATGGGTGCTACTAATGACAAGTACCCCGGTCCGGGTGTATCTCCCCCACCAGGTTCAGTCTCCAGACCAGGCGTCGTCGTTGGTCCCAACATCCGTCCAGGTCAGAGGCCAGGGGCTACTACTCCTTCCCATGGAGCTCAATCAAATGGATCAGCAGGGGTGGTTGTCATTGGCGGTGTCGCTTATGTCCCTCCTCAATCTAGCTCTTCCCCTTCCACAAGTGCTCCTAGACCCAGTCTTGCCCACGCAAATCTCATTGACGCTCATCCAACGGCAGCCACTTACGCCTCTCCTCCAACTCCTCCCCCGCAAAAACCATTCGATCCCACAGAGGATGATCCCCTTGACCACAACCCTTCCATCAGATCCGGTTCATCGGACCCTCAAAGCTCAAACGCGAATTACATCGTCGCTCCCTCAATTCAAGTCCGTTCCGAATTCGCTACCATTACCCCCAACGCAAATGTTAATCCTCAAGCCGGAAACCCACCAACCCAACCATTAACTTGTATTGTCGTTGTTGAGCTACCAAGTCGTCGGACCGGTCCTCCTCCTTCCACTGGTCCCTCTCCCGTCGTTGATCCTTACGCACTCACGGGACCAACCAACCCTGGTGCTGCCTCTCTGATCAGTGCTACTAATGCTAGTAGCCTGCGTCACGTCAGGGGTACCATCCCGGAAGATTCCATAGATGAAACAAATTATAGTGCCCGTTACGGCAACACCCATTCGCGGGATCCTTCCACCGTATCGAAGGTTATGCGCTACCCTGGTCCTACATCTCCTCCTCCTAGTGGTCCCGTCGTCACTTCAAGCGGTATCTCCGTAACTTCCACTCCATCCGCTCTTCCTCCGACACCCAACCCTGAATTCGAGGCAATTGCCCTGGATTTGCAACGGAGAATCTCAGATTGGAAGGGTCATCCGATGTCCGGATTGGGACCTTTGCAAATGTTTGATGTGTTGTCCGTTAGGAGGGATTCCTTGGTTAGAGAGTTTTTCGTATATCTCTTCAAGGAAGCTATTATTTGCGTTTTGGAGGACAAGAAAAGCAAGATTTCGGTCCCGGAGTCGCATGATGGAATGGATACGGGTGGAGCGGTACCGAAGGGCGTGTTGAGGCTTAAAGGAAGAATTTACATCCGACATATCAAACGAGTCAATGATTCGTCAACTGTGGATGAAGATGGAGAGGGAGAGCTGAGTTTGACTATTGATATGGAGGATGAGAGATTGGAGAGTTTTATTTTGGTGTTCAAGGATAGGGAGACGTTGGATAATTGGAGGAATTGTATCGCGTCTTTGGTCGATAGCTCGCACGGTATAACACCTTCCAACACTACTTCAACAGTTAGTGGCAATGGATCAAGGTTAGGCGTTGGAGCTCGAGCGGATGGGAGGAAATCCCCTGGTCCTGGAACAACTCGAAGTCTCGCCAGTCGTACGACGCTTGGAGATATGGATGAGTTTGGACAAAACACCCATCATGGACCTCCTCCTGCCAAATCAACTGGTATGGGTCTTCATAGGGAACGCATGATGAGTGGAAGTACTTCTACTACAAACTCCATGTCGGGAGTTTCTGCTGGATATAGAGGTACTGTTAGCAGTGCTGCTACATCTACCGGAACAGGTGGTGGTGGATCGTTCTATGCCGGTAAAGGTGGTAATGATAGGGATAGGGAGACTCCTACACCCACAGCGTCGTTACCCCCAGCTTATGCTCCACCTGCATACCTTAATCAACAATTACCTACTCCCATGCCTCATGCTGCTGCATCTACGCCTTCAAACAATCTTCCTCCTCTAGCTCATATTGCACTCGATCTCATCCTCGTCATTTCACTTCCTCCACCAACATCAACTCAATCTACAGCATACTTGAAGCTCAAAGTTATCAAAACAACGTTGGACTTTGTTATCGCCAATTTGGGTACCAAGGATCGATTGAGTATCGTAACATTCCAAGTTGGAGTCGGAGGAAAAGTTAGAAAGACCCCGTTCTTGAGACTTGGAAGGAGTCTAGGAAAGGAAAGGTTGGCGAGATTTGTGGATTCGATTACGTTTGGTGGAGAGAATACGAATGGGAATGGAGGTGATGATGAGAAGAGTGTTGGTTCTGGTGGTGCTGGTGAGGATGAGTTTGCGGTTAGGACTGGAAAGGATGAGAAGACGGATGTCGTCACTGGAGTGAATCATGGTAAGTTCTCAGACACGTTGCTTGCGTAGTGATTTGGGGCTGACAATCAATTTTCAAGCGTTGGATACGGTGTTGCAGCGAAAGCAGAGGAATCCCATTTCTGGCATGATTCTAGTTAGTGATGCGTCGGACAGCACGCGTAGAGCTCAGATGGATCTCGTCCTAGCTCGAGCTGAAGCTGCAAAGTGAGTTGTCATTGTTATTCGGTCCTGCATGGCATCTGACTGTTTTCTTTTTCAGTCTTCCTATTCACTCGTTTGGTTATGGTCGATCTCACGATCCGGCGTCCTTGTGGCTCATGTCTAACCACACCAATGGAACATACACCTTCGTCAAGGACTGGTACGATCTCCGCTCATGCCTCGCAGGATGTGTGGGTGGCATGATGTCCATCGGTCTCACCAATATGAAACTTCACATGAAAATTGTCGACAATCACCGGTTCCGGATACGAAAGGTTTCCGGAGGTCCACATGCTATCGTCTCTAGCGATGGACACAATGTGGATGTTGAGATTGGAGAAGTTCGATATGGTGAAAAGAAGGAGATGCTCGTTGAGCTCGAGTTGGATTATTGGTCCTCGGGATCGAATAATAAGCGGAGCGATTCGGAGTCGTTGCTCACTGCTGGTGGCAATGCAACAGACGAGTTTGTGAAGCGAATGGGATTGGATGCGTTGTCTATTGGGGATACGCCCAATTTGGTGGAAGGAATGATGGATAGGATGATTGATGAAGTTCCCGTGTTCGAAGTAGATGGTTCGTTTATGGATCCAGCTTCCGCGAAACAAGTGTCGAGACTGGCACACCCCGTTTTGTTGACGGTTACCATCCTTCCACCACCAAGTACACCAGGTCGTCCTTCGACTCCTAATCCCAACGCCGACAAACCTTCCGATCCTGTCATTGTCCGTCGTAGGATGGAGCTCCTCGCATCCGACATGATCACTCGAGCACTGGTTCTTATCTCTCGAAAGAACTTTGAGCAAGCTACTCGTATCATGAGCGAGACGAAGCGAATCTTGCACACCGTGCTACAAAACATCGGATCCCATTTGAGTATTCCGACGAGTGGAACTATCAGGAGTAGGAAGGAGATGTTGACGCTCTCTGCTATTCGAGCTCTTCAAGCTGTTTTGCAAGATATCCAAGTCTTGACGGATGCTATGGAGGATAATGTCGAGATGTTTGCCCATGACCACAGGAACTTGGGTGCTCAACAGGTTTGTTATTGATTGTTCTTATTCGTGATGCATATTTGCTAACTCATCAATTTCAGGCGATGATTCTTCGAGACCAGAAGAGCTGGAGTGGGAGAACTGCCACCGAAAAACTTTTCTGGACTGCCGATAGCTCCATTGATCTAGCATCTCGAAGCACCGACTGGGTCGCCAACAGGGAATAAACGTTCTCGATTCAAAAAAATGCCCTTCAAAAGGGGTGTATACTTCATATGCACGACTTCCGCTCACCAAAACAAACAAGTCTTTATACCGACTATGTCTCTTTCCTTCTGTTGTGTTGTCCTTCGCCATATCATGTTCGTCTTGTTATCCCGAATATCCCTCAACCACCCCATTCAGTATCATATATATCCCCCTCTATGTTCATACCTCATCATGACAAACTTTCTTTTGTTTCCCTTTTCCTCTTTGGCTTTTTTAACTGCGGTTTTATGTAGATGTTCTATTTGTCTCCTCATCTTGTGCCATTATTAATGATTTTTCATTTCGGTTCGCTGGGACGAGCTTTCTCATTGACCCTCTTTTCCTGATATCTCACGATTGCCACTAGAAATATAATAAATTCATATTGCTGGCTTTGCTTATTTGGTGCAACAAGAAAAGCTATGATTGAGACAGACGGGTAGACGCAGGCTGAGTGGGAATTGGAACTGGTGGTTATATTTCCTTGCCGAGACACCCAAAAACTCAACGCTACATGTACAAAGTCGACGAACCACCTATAACCCGACTTGCTCTCAACGCTTCGTTATTCGGCTTTCCAACTCCCAAGGACTGTTATGGGACGGTTGAACGATCATTCGTTCGCAAGATCGCAATCACTGCACTACACCCTATCCAGCAGCTGAGCAGTCTAGCCATTACCATGCATCTATAAGAAATACCCATTACAGCCCAAAGATTTGATACTCTGTTACGTAGATCGTCATTCATGGCGACTTTGAGACTTCCGCATTTGCCCGCTTTTCTTCGAGATTCCTCTGTCGCTCAACTTGTGCGTCCCAGCGGGCGCGGCGTATGGATGATCGTACGTAGAGACCAAGTGTAATCGCCATAGTGAATGCGGCTACTGGAGCCATGAAGTGACGAGGTCCGTATTTGGCCATAAGGTCTTGTAGAATTTAATCAGTGGAGGGTTTTGCGGAACAGGTTGGAGACATGCTAACCTTTGATGTCAAGGGGTCGATCGTACGTAGTGCCAAAATCCGAAAGCAAGTCACGGTCTTTACGGGATCCGGGGATGTCGGAGTGTTGGACCAATTCAGGGTCGGGTGCTTTTTAAGAAAATCGTACGTTGCCTTGTCGACTTTCAACGTCCACCAAGTCCTCCGTCAAAAATCTTCATCTTCAATAATGGCTGCTCTATCTCGTCCTTTAGATAAGGCGTATCTTGTTTATTTCGCTATGGTGTTCATCTTTGGGATATGCGTAGACCTCCAAGACTTTTGGCCTCAACAACTTCTTCCCCAAATCTTGAAGGATCTCAGGGCAATGTACTTCAGATTATCCAACGATCCTCTATGCCAATATTTAATGGGAAATAATGCGCAGATGGCGTGGTAAGTCGCAATATGCCTAATTTGAATGAACTGAATTCATTTCACGCCCACAGGTTTAACTCATTCATGTATCTCGAACTGTATGTGAGATGATTTACAAGATCATTGAATGGTTCTCAAATTTACTGCACCTCTTAGTCTCTTCCAGCTTCCAGCTAGCATCCTTGCAATCCGCGGATTGCTGAAAGGTATTTCATAATTGAACTGTGGTCGCGCTGAAGCTGATCTCTGTTGTGGCAGGAAACCGTACCATCTATCTTTTGATGATTCTTTATGGTGTTTCTACTGCAACGACTGTTCTTCCCTGCCTGGCTACCTTTTTGGCTGTACCAAGCCATGAGATGGCTACTTCAGTCGATCCCGCGTCCCTTACGAGTGGAGAACGCTTGTTCTTGCTCGCAAATTACATTCCATTCTTTATCTTCCCATTGATTATGGCTGTGGACTGTACAACGGAGGTGGCGAAGGATATGAAGGTAGCAAAACAGGTCACGGGGACAGCGAAAGCCAAGTAAACGCAGGCCTGAAGCTAACGCTGTTATGGACACTAGATATCAATAGAGATTCTTTCATTGGCAATCAAAGCTCCAAATGCTTCAACTTATCTGAACCACCTGGACAATATGAATCCATGGTGATGTCGTTGATCCACTATCACGCAGGAGGTTGGTCTGGACTCCTGGAGATTCTAAATATATGCACTGGCAAATCAAGACCTCATTCTTTGCTTCGCTCGTGTGAACGGGATGTATTATGTAGATGATTGTTTAGTAGTTAGTTTGTGAGATGGATATGACATTTGTCCAGACCATCGACATATGTACTTTAGCGGATGGGTGAGAAGGAAAGGGGGTGAAGCACTTGCCATTAGTTGATGGTCAAGCGCTCACCACTTTCCTTCTACTCCAGGAGTTGGTGTGGTCTACCAAAGTCGCCAAACAACTGCTGCTGGAGGCAAGTACGGGGATGGCTGGCGGGTTCGAAAAATCGCGCCGCTGGCAGGATCTCTCTCTCTGTGAGGCCAGCGGCGCGTAGACCGACAGAGGGTGATGGTCGAAGGAGGCAAAGGTACCGTGTGGTTCACACGGTGCTGCGTGTCACGAGGTATCATACTCCTTCGCCTTCCCTCTGAGTATTCTTACCTACACGTTGGGACCTCAATGCATTAATGCTGAAGGTGCGAGTCAGCCGTAAAGATCTACGCTAGACAGTGAAACACGGTGGTTGATACGTCGCCTGAAATCAACCAACCACGGAGCGCGATTGTTTGCCATACTTGAGGGGATATTTGGGTCACGAAATGAAGAGATTTTTACTTGGCCGTAATGTATAGAGTGCCAGATGCAAGAAACCCGAAGCAGTGAAAAGTCGTCAATAAGATAAGTACACACAAACCCGGGATTCGGGAGCCTTTAATTTACATAACACTCTGAAGAACCGCCAAAATCCATGATTACCTATTTTTGGAGTGTTCTACTCGGTCACTAATTGCCAGGAGCATTGGAAAGCATGCGGCGTTTTTTTCTTGCCCAGCTCTTGAGTAGAGTTCTTTGTTCAGGACTTTACACTACCGCTCACTCAGAAGCTGCTCCGGAACTTGAAGTACACTTTTGTATTTCGAAAATGTATGTCTTGAACGATTACTCTACGGAGCACTGGCATTTGTCTTTCGCTCGTTTTGAGTCGTTTACAGCTACACTAATTACAAACAAAATGCCCCCAAACGTACTTTTAAAGAATCGCTGAACAGTTCCTCTTCATTGTGAAATTTATCAAGTTCAAGGTGAGCGTCTCCAGAATTCACTTATAATCTCCAACTGTATAGCATTTTGGGTTGCTTCATACTTGTGACATGGGACAAAGTCATCAGTTGTTCGTTAGATACCACAATTAAGGCAAAGGAGCGGATGCACTCACAATTTGTCCAGACTCCTCTTCTGTCTTCGCCCGATTGAGTTCCGCCCATGCACTCGGATTGGCGACAATTGGCTTGTATCTTCCCAGGCTCTCAGGGTAATCCGGATAGAATTTGAACTTGGAATAGCTGTGTTAGAGGTGATTCCAGCGGTCGGAAATCGTGTGTTAGAATACTTACATCTCCCAGATTCACTGTACGACCTTCAAGGCGCACATTCCAAACGATGCTATGGTGGTCATACAAGCTATAAAGAGTCGTGAGATTAGATAATGGACCGATTCAAGGATATTAAACCCACTCTTTAATCAGCTGTGCAATATCCTTGGATGCAGCTGTTCCAAACTCGTCTTTTGCTTTCTCTGCCGTTTATTTAGTGGGGCACGTATACGAATCAGTTTATGTTTAAGCATATATTTGAGTTTCACTGGCGAAGACTCACTGTCTTTGGTTAACACTTCCTTGAAGCCAACGGTATTATAAAAGCTAGTATACGCCTTCCTAATTATCCACTGATTATTTATATCCGAGATTACCCTTGCTTGATTATTAGGAGCCTTCAAACTACTCCCTTTGATGACTCCATGAACTGCTTTAAGCTAGGTTGGGTGCAGATTTACTCAGCAACACATATCAAATGTTATAGGTATGTATACCAACCTGTTGGAGCGCCTGATATCTTTTGGTAAAGGTATCGTCATCATTGATAAACAGTTCTCCGATAGCTAGTGACACGTCGGCTTCTGAGTGTTGGAAACTGTACAGACAGGCTAAAATTGAAGGATTGTCACGACTACCTTTCTGCATGTATCGGCTTTGTATTCCACGCACCACCTCCCGATTGACTCAGAAATTTGATCTCCTTTGCCTTGACCACGGTATCATCCCAACATTGAGTGGCGTGGGATTGAAAATAGGTTGACCACTGTATGCAAAGGCATTGAACATTTCTGGATGATCTTATATAGCAACAGAAATACAATACCTCGGAGTCAATGAGGACCGTTATTGGAGTACCTAGCCTCACAGCAAACCCCCTTGGACAATCCACACGACGAGATAATGAAGCATTTTCCATCCTCTTAACAGGCTTCGCCATAATGTGGCAAGTAAGCATTGTCGTGCAATACAATAGTTTGATGAAGAGGGAGCTGGCAAAATGCATTGTATGAGGAATATCAAGATGATGGCAGTGATATTCCATTTTGAGAAGCCCAAATATATATAATAAATGCTCGCCAAAGGCTGGTGCGATGTTCTCAATAACCGAGGCATACGGGTTGCTACTGTCGCATGATTACCGAAACTCATCACATTGAGACATAGCTTCCAGTCTATAATAGGGTGATGAAACCAATAATAAGCTCGTTTGAACATATGACGTATCATTTGGTACGCGATCCCGTAATCGAAACAGAAAGTCGCTTGAGCTTCAGCGCAGCTCATGTCTAGTAGAGCGGAGGTACCGAAAATAGCGCTCGGATGCGGAGCGGTTAATGTAAATGACGCAACGTAAATGTCGAATATCACTAGAAAACGAAAATGTATCCCATAAATTCTCGGATATCACTCAAACAATGTCAATAACCCCGGAAAATCATTTCTGAACGCGGGGGTACCTCATAGATAGGTGCAACGGGT